>PVJD01000098.1:225000-500000 GCA_004026545.1 Mormoops blainvillei | reverse complement strand
ACATACAGATACCACTATAATACCTGGTAAGTACTAGGTGCCAAGCAAATATTATTAGTTCATTTTTATTACCTGAAAAATTTTTTTTGGAAAAAAATTAAGTCACATGGATGACACGAGTCCCAGCTAAGATAAAAAGCTCAGGCTTTTTGTACCTTGAAAACGATCTTTCTTCTATGGTTGGGGATGGGCAGAAAACTGGCTATCAACCTCAAACTTTGCTTGAATGCCAAGGTTTCACATAATAAAGTTTTTTGTATCAGGGAAAAAGCAGCTACTTTATATATAATCACAAACATATATGACTGTAATAATATAATTTATGTAACATTGATCAAAATTAAGCTCTTGAAATGAAACTGTGTCATCAATCCAAGGTGGCATATTAGCATTCTGTCTTCAAGAAATATTGAATTGTAGGTTATAAGAAAAGACTGATGTCTATATGAAAAACCTGTATAATAGAAAAGGAAACTGATATGAATATTGAGTCAATGGCTAGTATGAAAGTTAGGTTGGACTTCAGGAAACAATGATTACAAGGTACCAAAAGTTGTAGTGGAGTTGTGTTTTGTCTTGTTTTGTTTTTTCCCTCTCCAGACTTATTTTAGTTTGTTGTCTTTTTGGCGTGATTGTTTTCAAATTATTCATGATGTAGATTTTTCCACAAGGTCTGTTTAAACCACCCCCCTCCATGTGCCACTGCAAGAGAAATTCATCTCATGAATGAGAGTGGGCACTTGGTGACTAAGAGAATTGTTTGACATGTCCGTCAGCATTCTCAGACCAGGCCCACTTCTGTCTCAGCTACCGACCGGTCTGCCATGTCGAGCTCTGCTCCTAGGGGAGAGGGAGGAGAGACGCAAAGGTGTCCTCTCTCTCTGCAAACTTTCCTGTGGATTCCATTAAATTTTTTTTTGTATTCCTTATTCTTTCTCTTTTCCTGCATCTATAATTCACTTCCCTCTCTTTTATGCCAAGTCAATAGTTTCGAGGGATGCAAATGCATTGCTTTCCTCCACCAACATGTAGGAAAATGAAAAGATAGTGACTGCTCGGTGTTCTCAGGATAGCGTTGGTGAACTTCCAACTTGAAACATTTAAGAGAATGGTCTCTCTTTTCTACTTTTTTAAGTGGCCAGAAACTTCCTATATCTGTTCTTGTGTTTTTGCCCAGCCTGTGGATTAAAGCGAAGACCAGATAGATCAGCAACTTGCCGATAAGCCGATCATACTGATTACCAGGGAAATTTTAAGAACACAGATTCTTTTTAAAAAAGAATTAACAAATTCTAATTAAAAAAGAATTTGTAATTTACAATTACAGTTTGCATTTAATGTTATTTTGTATTAGTTTCAAGAATACAGCATAGCAGTTAGACAATCATGTACTTTACAAAGCTTTCCCTCCAATATTTCCAGTATCCGCCTGGCACCATACATAGTTATTACAATATTATTGACTATATACCATGCTATACTTTACACCCCTGTGACTGTTCTGTAACTACCAATTTGTGGTTTTGAGTCTATTCATCATTTTTATCAACCCCCCACACCCCTCCCCATCAGTCTATTCTCTGTATTTTTGCCTGTTTCTATTCTGTTCATTTGTTTCTTTTGTTCTTTAGACTCCACATATAAGTGAAATCCTATGGTATTTGTCTTTTTCTGTCTGACTTGTTTCACTTAGCACAGTATTCTCTAGGTCCATCTGTGCTGTTGCAAATGGTAAGATGAAAATACAAATTCTTATCTACTGCCAGACAGTCTTATTGATTGATATACTAGAAAAAGTGACATTTTCTCACCATCATAATAGTCATTATCATTGACCTTGGCCATGAAATTTTGTTGGTTAAAAAAAAAGGAGTAGGATTCCGAATAAATTAAGCAATTTAATAAAATAAATATTATGGCTTATATTATTTTCTTACACAACATTATGAACATCACTGAGTGACCAAATCTCTTGAATGGAGAGGGAAAAACTATTAAAACTCTGTCACATGCAGTCATGGTAGGCTTTTGTTGTATTTATTTATTTTTTTCTTCCAGACAACAGGACATCTAGCCCAAGTCTACACAGCTCACAATGTTAAACCAAAAGTCCCTGATATGTGACAACAAAACATGCTTGCTACAACCAGGAGGCATAAATAAAAGTAAGAGGCTGTGAATTAAATAGTTAGGAAAACCATTAAATGGAGTAAATGGTATAAGTGGAAAAGGGAAAAGAAACAAAAGAGGGGAATAAAAGGGACACTGAAGTGCTTTGTTCACCTAAATGATTATAAAAATGTGATTTTAGGTATTTTGATGAGGAGCTGGGAGGATAGAAAAAACAGAAATTAGAGGCACATAAAAAGGAGAGTGGGTAGCCTATAGTTCTTTGATGCTTTCCTGCACAACTACAGGAGCTTAGCAATCTAAGGAAGAATAATTGTTGCTCAGTTGTGATAGCACTTCCTTCCGTGTAGGATTCCTAGATATTAAGCCCGAAGAACTCATGACTTTTCTGAGAAGTTTTACTTGGTTTTATCAGTGTTCTCCATTACCTGATTAAATGGTACATCTGCTCCCATTTAAATATATTTATTGATTTTAAATATATTTATTGAAAGCTTGCTAGGTGTAAGTTGGACAGAATAGGACCCTGGAATTTAAAGCAGGAACCTGCTCTATTTTTTTTGTCTTGACTTTTATTTTTTATTTTTTAATTTTTTTAACTGTTGTTTTATTACAGTTGTCCCGATTTTCCTCCGTAGCTCTCCTCTGCCACCCTCCCCCACTCCCACAGTCAGTCCCCGCCCTGTTGCCCATGTCCATGGGTCATTTATGCCTATTCCTTGAGTAGACCCTTCCCCTTCTTTTCCCCTCTCATCCTGCTCCCCTCTCCCCTCTGGTCGCGGTCAATGTGTTCCTTGTCTCCTAAGCCGGGCGGAGAAAGACAAATATCGTATGATCTCACCTATAAGAGGAACCTAATGAACAAAACAAACAAATGAGCAAAATAGAACCAGAGGCATGGAAACATGGAACTTGTTCTATTTTTGAGGCAAACTTTGAGAGAAAACCTGAAGTAAAAAATATAGAAGAGATTAAAAAAAAATACTGGTCATTTAAAGGCTTACCTTATTATAATGAAGGAAAAAAATGGCCTTGGCTCATCTTCAGCTATTTTAATATATATCAATAAATGTATAAAATGGGCATTTTTTTCCTCTGGCAGTTAAGTTCCCTGATGAACAACTAATGTGATATTTAGTTGCATGTCTTTCCGGAGAGATAGATGTACCAGATTCCTCGTAACTTCCACTATGGCAAGAGGACCTGGAGGATTCTCAAGGTTTTTCTTCTCTTGTGACTTACTGGGCTTACGCGGCCTCAGAATTTCTCTTCTCTGACCAGGAATAGGACAAATGCCATGTGGATAGAGGGGACCAGTGTCATAAATAACATTTTCCTTCCTCCAGGCCCTCCCTTCCCCCTCCACACCTCACCCTACATCCCTCCCTTTGTGGTAGAAACTGACTAGTCACAGTTGTGTTATTTTGCCAGCAATGAGCTTCAACAGGAAGGGGAGGGTTATTAAGGGAATAAATTCATAGCTGGTCACGAGGACCTCCGATGATCTGATTGTGGTTTCCCTGTCATCAGAGAGCTCCCCTTTTTTCCTCTCCCCCATAAAACTAAATCCAAATCTTTGGACTTCTTCCTAATGTTAAAGCAAGAGCTTCGGAGACCTCAGAGTTTAAATGTGGTCTCATAGGATTCCAGGATTAAAAAAAATTTTCCCCTGGTCTTTTCTTATGACCATGAGTAGAGGAATCTGGAATGCATTGTTTGTGACTTACCGTCTTACCAATGCCCCATCTTCTTGTTAAAAGAGCTCTGCAATAAGCTAGAATTATTCCAACTCCAAACTTCTGTAAAATGAAATGATTTGACAAGTGATGTAATCACATAAACTTTTACATTGCTGGCACATGTGCTTGGCTAATCATACTTTTGTTTTGAATTTAAAGGGAAACGTCTCTTTCCTTAGTGCTTTTGGGTGCCTCTCAGAGAAGAGGATGATTTAACAATTTATGTAAAGTTTGATTTCTCTGAGCTTTTTAGTATCATATCAGTTTCTTGGGAAGGCCAGCGTCTGGGGGATTAACCCATAATGACCCCAACTCCTTGGTCGGGGGTAAATGAGTGCTATGGGAATTTTCTGTTTTGTTTGACGTGATTGGGTGCCATCTCCCATGGAAATCTGTGAAGCCAATTAATGGAAAAAGTAAGTTATATTAATCTCTTTACAGCTGTGTAAGAAAAGAAGTCAAAACATAATGGGGAAATTCTTCTAAGTGTGAAAAATTACCCACTTTGTCTATTTCATTTTTCTCAAACTCAAAAATTAATGACTTTTAGAAAAAAATGTGTGTATCTCTGTGGACAGAATTTATGAATGCAAGGAGGTATTGCTGGAGAGGAGAAAAGGAGGAGGGTGTTTATGTAGGAGAAGAAAAAGACCTAGTTAAGCATTGAAATGAACATTTTTCATACTTTCACATGATTGGATTTTTAGAAAAAAAATTAGTGCTGTGAAGAACTTCTCTAAAAACAGCTCCATTTAGCTAATGCTAAATTAGGTCTGATGGGGTGGGGATTTTGATTTTAAATTACTCATAACTGATTTTGCTGGGATTTGACAATCCACTTTTGGCTGATAAAACCTCATCTCAGAATGAGGTTCCTATGCAACCACTAGAAAATTAAGCTATTGTGGATAAATACTCCATTCTGCTCTTCTACCAACAGCCTGCCCAGCTGGTCGTCTGGACTTCTTACTGCCTCACACATTTGTGTCTTGCTCATTCTGCTTGTTCTGCTGGGAACACTCTTACCACCTTTACCTGGAGAAGTGTGTTTGCTTGTTAAGAATCAGCTCAGTCACCATCTCCTCCGGGAAGTCATTCCTCAGGCTCCGGATTGAGTTCAGTGCCCTTCCCGTATATGCTGATAGAACTCTATGGCTCTTCCTGCTACAGAATATAGCGAGAATTATAATGACTATTCTATGTCCATCTCTACTATTAGCACATACAAGTAAATTCCTCTAGGCAGAATGTTGTTTTGTTCTCTAAGAACTTTATTTTTTTAAATTATATTTTATTGATTATACTATTACAGTTGTTGCCCCCAAATATTTTTTGACCTCAACCATGACAATCCTTAAGATGAAATTATGAAGGTCTGAAATTAGATTCCTAGGTGGCCAGGTGCTTAGGAGGCTTGGAGGTAGATGGAGGAAGACTGTGGGGCTGTTCCCAGGCTAGTGGCTATCTCTTTTTGCATGCAGGATGATCAGAGTAGTCATCATTTGACAAATTCCTCTAAAGAAATTGCTTCCATATGACCTCATGTATATCCAGAATCTAATGAACAAAGTAAACTAATGAGGGAAATAGAACCAGAGACATAGAAACATGGAACAGACTGATAGCTGTAGGAGGGGAGGAGAATGGGGAGGAATGGTGGAAAGAAGGGAAAGGATTAGTCAAAGAACATCTACGAATGACTCACGGGCATGGACAATGGAGAGAGGATTGACTGTGGGTGAGAGGGGTGGGCTGGGTGGAGGGGGGCAAAAGGGAAAAAAAATTGGGACAACTGTAATAGAATAAACAAGGAAAAAAGACAAAGTAACTAAATTCAAATGGGAGATCATGGGATCTTGGATGGGGGGATTAAAAAGGACATTACTGGGACAATTGAGGGGTTTTTAATATGTACTCATAGGTTAGGCAAATATTAAGTTTCCCAAAATCCAGACTAATGTCCTTGTTTTTAAGAGATACATACTGAAGTATTTAGGGGTTAAGTGTCATATGTGTCAGCCTATAAGATGCAAGTGTTTCAAAAAGAGAATGAGAGAGAAACCAAATTACAAATTACTAACCTGTGCCAGAGTATATGAGTATTTGTTACAACAATGAACTTCTCTGTAGGTTTAACATTTTTCAAAATCAAAATTTGGAGAAAAGAAACAATTTTAAATACAATAACCCCTAATGAAATAATGGATCTAGTCAATGGCAGTAAATGGTTGTTATAAAAAACATTAAGTGAAAAATTGATGGAGGGGAAAAAAAAGACTGAAAGGGAACTTTATAATGTATAGATCTCACTGGCAGCTACCGAACCCACTGATTAAACTTAATATTATAAAAATTAAAATGACAAGAAATTGTGTGGTCCTGATCTAATACAATAGGGAGTTCACAGCATCTACAGGATATCCTTGCCAAAAAATAAAAAATAAATCAAACCCAAAGCTAAGCACTCTAACATCTACCAATTTAAAGGGACAGAGAAACATGTCAAATGATACCACAGGACTGCTATCAGCAAGATCCAGAGTGAGGGAAATTCCAAAGACAAATGACCCACAGTTTCTTTAATAAATTTCAAGAAAGAAAAATATAACTTATGAAATAAAAGAAACTGAAGAGCTGTATTGATCACATGCAGTGAGTGGACCTGGACTAGAAACCAACTTCAGGAAATTTGAATACCAAATGAATATTTGATGAGAGTTAGAAATTATAATTGATTTTTAGTTAGGTGAGCTAATGATATTGTGGTTATGTTAAAAGGGTCTTTAGCTTTTAGAAATAGGGGAGGGAGCAGAGGGTATAGATGAAATAAGATCAGCTACATGTTGATAGTCGTTGAAACTGGGTGATAATGTACATAGATTTAAAATATGTATATATTTGAACCAGAATAAAGTTGTAACAAATAATTAAAAAAAGAAAAAGGAGTTGCTTCCCTATGTCAGAAATTGATACAGCAATGACTACTACCATTATGTAGTAACAATAATATCTATAACATTTGATTACATAAAAAGTGTTTTTCACATATATCCTACCCTTCAGGGGTGTCCAACCCATGGCCTGTGGGCCATATGTGGCCCAGGATGGCTATGAATGCGGCCCAACACAAGATCGTAAATTTACTTAAAACCTTTTCTTTGTTCATCATTTTTTGTTAGTATTTGTGTATTTATTGTGTGGCCCAAGACAATTCTTCTTCCAGTGTGACCCAGAGATGCCAAAAGGTTGGACACCCTGTACCATTTGGTCCTAATTGCAACACTGAGAAACAAGGATTCCTTTTTATTCCATCTTGCAGGTGAGATAATAGATCTTGTATACCACGAGCTAGGCTCAGGAGCATAAGAAACTGAATGAAACAGATAATTGTTTTGGACTACACAGAGCTTTAGATTCCAATAAGAAAGACAAATTTAATTGTTTAATTACAATCTTGTTCAGTGCTATGAAGAATTAAGCATGCAGTTATGTGCACAGGAAAGAGAATATGGGGCCACTGGAACAGATTCAGTGTGAAGTTAGCAAAGATGCCATGAGCAAGTGGCGCCTATGTTGAGACAAAGGGATGAGGAGGAGTTATTTGGTGAAGAGGAAAAAGGAACTAATGGGAAAAAATGTGGAAAGGAGACTTGTGTGTTTGAGCAGCTAAAAGAAGAAGTGTAGGGATCCCTGAGACAGTGGGGGGGGGGGGGAGTAAATCCATTCCTTCTGATGGTCCTTAACAATAGATAGATGCAAAAATAAATCCAGGGGTTTGGGTAGTAAAAAGCACATGAAGGCTGTTGAGTTTGTCCTTTCCTACAATTTCAAGCAATGACTTTGAGGGAAAAACCACCTGAAATAAAGAGAAATGACTTGGCCAAGAACCTGAGTCTGAGGTAAGGTAAAACATCACACATTATTGGAACTCAGGTGCCTTAACACATTTAATGATGTTCATTTACGTCCTTACTTGATGGTTCCAAAAATCTGAATTTTCTTCTCCATTGAGTTTCTTTGTGGGTTGTTCACTCCAAGTTCTCCCAGGCTGGTGGTCGCAGGCAGAAAACTGAACATACCCCGCCTCATTTTAACTAAATTAACTAGACTCACAATCTCAGTGTCAGCGAACAATGAGAGCTCACCACTAGCGAACAATGAAAGCTCACCACTGAACATATGAAACAAAAATGAAATTAGCCAGCAGTAGGAAACTACAAACAGCTGAGGCATTCAATTGTTAGCCATTTGAAGGATTAACTTCTAAATCATGTAGAGCTCCCTTGGTAGTTTAACTAGTTGGGCACTCAAGGGTATATAAAAACACACTTTAAAGTAGAAATGTATTTCTTCACCTATAAAATAGAGATTTACTAGCAGGTGGTGATATTATTAATACTGGATTTCCTTGCCTTGGCTCATGAACTTAATCATATTTTCTTCTGCTTTTCTCACTTGTAGCCTGGCATTGGGTTTCAAAACAGACACTGTAGAATGGACTATGTCCCAAGTCAAGTTGGGACATTGCTGCCTTGGATGGCTGCTGCAGAATTATCTAAAAATCCCTGCTTATCTCTCCAGAATTCTGCCCCGTGTGATTGTTCCGTGCACTCCAGATTTAACACAGTTCATCGAATATTCAGCCAGGCTTAAAGATTTTATTTGATGGTTATTTCAATAATAATTATGGAGCCTGCCAAACTCTCCTTACCCTGTTAAAAAGTAAACAGAAAAAACATACCTGCCATCACAACACAATAAAGTCATAATAGTAAGATGTTTTCATGGAATCTTCAAACTCAGTTTGGTGTTTCTCGAAGGATTGGTAGACCGATTCAAAACTTGTAACCAAAGACACTTAATTAATGGTCATTGCTATCAATTATTTTTATACATTTCAAAAGCATTTGTTAAATCACTCGCTTTTCTTGAAAGAATGTTGTCAACTTGAATTTTAATATTTCATTAAAACAAGACCACTAGTTCACATATGTTAGTGTTTATTCAATCAGAGGCCAAATGAATAATTAGGATTGATGAATTTTATGTGTTTTTCTTTTTAGAATCAAGGTTAGAAGGCAGCTGGCAGAGGCTTTAGTAAGCTTTTTAAATGTTTCCCATTATCTGAGTTTCCTTTCTCTACATCTATATCTGTAATTTTCCCCATTCACAAATCAGTTTTAGGAAAGATTCACAAACTGGCATGTCCTTTTTTCTTCTGTATTTAACGGGGCTGAAGTGAAAGGCAAAAAAAAAACAACAAAAAAAAAACCCAGGAAAAAAAGTGGAATCACCAAGAAAACCCTAAACAAATAAAGTGCAAACACAGAGTGACAAGCACACTCAGACCCTGGATTGGTTATGGATGAGACGACAAGTATATGATGAAATTAATGACCCTCTGTCAACTTTTTAGATCTCACTTTTAAAGAGAATGGACCAAAAATCAATAGCCCCCAAACCACCAGTACTCCAGTGAACCAGTCTTTCATTTATCTTGCTGTTGGCACTCAGATAGAAATGCAGCCAAGCAGAGCACAGAACCTTCCCTGGGAGTCATCATCGCAGGCAATGTGTGAGCACCCCAGTTCAGGGTCAAAGGTGTGCACCAAAGCGTCTTTGAAAAGGACCCGCTCCTAAATACCAATCTTGGTATTCACTTAATTCAGCTGGAAGCCCATTTGGCTTATGCATATCAAGTGTTTGGGCTTTTGAAGGTTACCTGTTAGCCAATCAAAATGGATGGCTAAGGGATTCTATTCCACTCCTGTTTTAAATCTTAATTCCTCAAATGTTATATCTCCAGTGTTCAGATGGCAGCAAACTGCAACTTGGGATCAAAGTGAAGTGGACACAAGTTTTTCAAAATGCAAGGTTGTATAGACATGTAGTTTTATACCATGACTGCAGCGAGGTTCCTAAGTACTGTTGTTTTTGAAGAGTTTTCCTAGAGAAGATCAGATAAAATGTGGAGATTATATTCAGAATATTATGAGCTCAAACCCAGAAGGTCAAGACAGATTCTCTAATTAAGTAAAATGATAAAACATTTAAAATACCACATGAGTTGTAATTGAGCTTGTAATTTTTATGGGTACTCTTAGAAGTAATCACTTATCCCCAAGACTGAATTTTCTTGAAATAAATTTGGTTCGTACATCATGAGGATTTTCCTACGGTGAGAAAGCCATATTAAAATGTGAAAGATAAATTAATCCAAACCCAAGTGTTCAATAGCACTGTTAACAGCTGGGCCAAAGTGAAATGAAATGATGTCATTATGTTAAAATGGATGTCAACACACACAGAAAAATTCAGTGTAAAACGAGAAAGATCACATTTTGATGATAATCTAAGACTAGCAAAGTGCTGGCCATTTATCTGGTGTTGTCCAAATGGAATCTAATCAATGATTGTCTTTAAGCTTTTTATTTTATTTTTATAACAAATACTTACAGAGAGCTTAGTATGTATAGCCACTATTCTTTTTTTTTTTTTTTAACCTGATTAAATTTATTCATTTGATTTTCCCATATTTTCCCCGGGTGTTTACCATCACATACCTGTAATTTGAAAGTACATTTTAGTTGTAAAATAGAGGAAGTAAGACATTTCTACACATATTCATACATATTCAAGTTTTCTGAAATGCAAAGCTGATGTTCAAAATATGATGCTTAAATTTATTATTTTTTGAGTAATATTCATATGAATTTTCTGGAGACTGGAATATAAGCTTCCTGAAACTCCTTTTTCTATTTTCTTTTTTGTTTTGTATATTTTCTTGATTATGCTATTGCAGTTTTCTCATTTTTTTCTCCCCCTTTGTGTAGCCACTATTCTGAACACTTTCCCACATGATTCATTTAATCTTCATAACCATACTAGGAAATGCATATGGACTATTATTACTGTTTTAGTTTTACGGATGTGGAAACTAAGGCTCAGAGAGGTTAAATAACTTGCCCAAGGGCACACGGCTAACTAGTGGCAAGAGCTGGGATTCAAATCCAGGCAGTCCAGCCCCAGAATTCAAGCTCTTAAATTTTAAACAAGGCTGCTACAAAATAATGAAAGAACTTGAACATAGTAAGTTCAAGCATAAAATGAATGAGAAGAACGTAAACCAGGAAATTTGTTAGTAATGCATTTATTTTTTCTTCTAATTCTAATATGATTAATTACTTTGCTATAAGATTTTTTAAAGGGGAAAATTCCTCCACGTAAAAGAGGTGAATTAAGGAAACATTTTCAAAATTTTTAATGTCAACCCTGGCTGGTGTGGCTTAGTGGACTGAGTTCCGGCCTGTGAACCGAAAAATTGCTGTTTTGATTCATGGTCAGGGCACATGCCTGGGTTGTGGGCCAGGTCCCCAGTTGCGGGTATGCGAGAGGCAGCCTGATCGATGTTTCTCTCTTTCTCTTTCCCCACTCTAAAAAGAAATAAATAATTTTTGAAAAATTATTTATTTATTTAATTTGTTGACTTTATTGGCATGGATTTTTCCTAATATTTTCTTAATATTACCTTTTGTTACTTTTTTTTTGATTACCATTTAGTTCCCTTCTACCCCCCTCCCACCAGCAATGACCACAGTGTTGTCCATGTCCATGAGTCCTTTTTCCTTTTTGCTCAGTCTTTCTAATAGCTGTCCTCTGCTCTCCATCTGTAGGTCTGTCTCTGTTTTACTTGTTAGTTCAGTTTGTTCATTAGATTCCACATATGGGTGAAATCATACAGCATTTGTCTTTCTCTGATTGTCTAATTTCATTTAGCATAATGCCCTCCAGGTCCATCCATACTGTTGCAAAAGGTAAAATGTTCGTCTTTTTTATGGTTGAGTAGAATTCCATTGTGTAAGTGTCCCATAGTTGTTTTATCCACTAAACTATTGATGGACACTTGGGTTGTCTCCATATCTTGGTGATTGTAAATAATGCTGCAATGAATATAGGGGTGCTTATGTTCTTTTGAATTAAAGTGTTTTGGGTTCCTTTGGATATATTCCCAGAAGTGGGATCGCTGAGTCAAAAGGCAGATCCATTTTTCAATTTTTTGAGGTATCTCCATACTGCTTTCCACAGTGACTGTACCAGTCTGCATTCCCACCAACAGTGCAAAAGCGTTCTTCTTTCCCCACATCCTCACCAGCACTTGTTGCTTGTTGGTATATTGATGATAACCATTCTGACAGGTGTGAGATGGTATTTCTCACTGTGGTTTTAATTTGCATTTCTCTGATGATTAGTGATATTGAACATCTTTTCATAAACCTGTTGGCCATCTATATGTCCTCTTTGGGGAGGTGTCTACTCAGGTTCTTTGCCTGTGTTTCAGTTGGGTTGTTTGGTTTTTTTTTTTTTTTTTTTGGTGTTGAGTTTTGTCAGTACTTTATAAATTTTGGATTTTAACCCCTTATCAGATGAATTAGCGAATATGTTCTCCCATTCTGTGGGTTGTCTTTTTATTTTGTTGATGATTTCCTTTGCTGTTCAAAAACTTTTTAGTTTGAAGAAGTCTGATTTGTTCATTTTTGTCTTTTGTTTCCCTTGCCTGGGAGATAGATCATATAAAACATTTCCATGAGCAATGTTCAAGATTTTGCTGCCTGTGTTTTCTTCTAGGATTTTTATGGTTCCAGTCTAACATTTAAGTCTTTGATCCATTTTGAATTTATTCTTGTGTCTGGTGTAAGAAGGTAGTCTAGTTTCATTTTTCTTCACATATCTGTCCAATTTTCCCAACACCATTTATCAAATAGGCTGCCTTTAGCCCATTGTATGTGCTTGCTTCCTCTGTCAAATATTAGTTGACTATAAAAGTGTGGGTTTATTTCTGGGCTATCTATTCTGGTCCATTGATCTACGTGTCTGTTTTATGCCAGTACCATGCCGTTTTGGTTACTATGGCTTTGTAGTAGAGTTTTAAATTAGGTAGTATGATTGCTCCAACTTTGTTCTTCTTCATCAGGATCGCTGTTGCTATTTGGGGGCTTCTGTGGTTCCATATAAATTTTTGAAATAATTGTTCTAATTCTTTGAAATATGTCATTGGAATCTTGATAGGAATTGCATTGAACCTGTAGATTGTTTCGGGTAGTATGGACATTTTAATGATATTAATTCTTCGTAGCCATGAACACGGTATGTGCTTCCATTTATTTGTACCTTCTTCAATTTCTTTCTTCAGTGTCTTATAATTTTCCGAGTACAGGGCTTTTACATCCTTGGTTAGGTTTATTCCTGGGTATTTTATTCTTTTTGAAGCAGTTGTGAATAGGATTGTTTTCTTAATTTCCCTTTCTGTTTGTCCATTATTGGCATATGAAAATGCAACTGATTTCTGTATACTAATCTGTATCCTGCTACTTTGATAAATTCCTTTATCAGTTTTAGTAGTTTCTTGATGGAATATTTGGGGTTCTCTGTGTACAGTATCATGTCATCTGCAAATAAAGACAATTTTACTTCTTCCTTACCAATTTGGATGCCCTTTATTTCTTCTTATTGTCCGATTGCTGTGGCTAGGACTTCCAGTAGTACGTTGAATAAGAGAAGTGAAAACAGACATCCCTGACTTGTTCCTGATCTTAAGGGGAACAGTTGTAGTTTTTGCTCATTGAATATGATGCTGTCATTCGGTTTGTTTTATATGGCCTTTATTACATTTAGGTGTGTTCCCTCTATTCCCACTTTGTTGAGAGTTTTGATCATAAATGGGTTTTATCAAAATCTTTTTCTATATCTATTAATAAGATCATGTGGTTTTTATCTTTCATTTTGATTATGTAGTGAATCACATTTATTACTTTGCAAATGTTGTAGCAACCTTGCATTCCCTGAATAAATCCCAGTTGATCATGGTGTATGATCTTTTTGATGCATTGCTGTATTTGGTTTGCTACTGTTTTGTTGAGGATTTTAGCAACTATGTTCATCAGGGATATTGGGCTACAATTTTCTTTCTTCTTAGTGTCTGTATCTGGTTTGGGAATTAGGATAATGCTGGCATCATAAAATGAGTTTGAGAGCCTTCCCTCCTCTTGAATTTTATGAAATAGTTTCAGAAGAAGAAGTGTTAGTTCATCTGGGAATGTTTGGTAAAATTTACCTGTGAAACTATCTGGTCCAGGGCTTTTGTTTGTTGGGAGCTTTTCGATAACTGCTTCAATTTAATTAGGTATAGTCTGTCCATACAGATTTTCTGATTCTTCTTGATTTATACAGTAAATACATAATTTTTAATACTAAATATATTTAACATTGATATCTGGAGCCTGACACATTGACAGGAAGGCAGAAGAACTCTGTGAGCACTTCTTAAAAGTTTTACTATTTAATGTTTTATTTAGTTTCTTGTCAAAAGAAAGAAACTTTGAATAGTTTATTCTCCACATAGACAAAGATTTGATGGTTATGACTGTGAACAGTAGTAGAGCTACCCTTTTTCTCACTTACCTGCAATGGCATAACTATCAGAGGGAAATTATTGTATGTAATAAATTGATATTGAGTAAAGGTACCATTTAAGTGATACATATGGTTATAAAGCCCAATAGATTTAAATGAATAATACAGTAATTCCTCATTTTCCCAGAGAACTTTGTGTGCTCATTCTCCCCTAATATCTTTCTAATTTTCTGCTTTTAATTTAGACAGAGTTAGAAAAAGCTCAGAGAACAAAGGTAAATAAGTAATGTAGTAATAAGAACAAGGATAGATAAAGTAATAAGCAATGAATGAGGGCCCATGGTGCTTTTGGATAAGCAGAGTTCAAGAACTCTATACTAGTGAGACATCTTTATGGACAACCAGGATGAATTCTGGACAGTGGATTGAGATTTTTTCTTTTGTTTCAACTCCAACAAAGAATATTGATGTTATGAAGCCTATTTTAAAGATGTGGTTTATATTCAAGTGCATATGCCAAATGCAGTATAATTTTACACTCTAAAATTTAACAAAAAAAACTGCTTTGAAATGTCTTCAAAACAAAATTTTCCAGTGTTTCAATTATTTGTCTTGGAAATGTTAGACAACCCCAAATGTAAACGTCTAACAGGTACATATGCAAGAATACTCGCACAAACATGACCTCATCTGATAATTAGAGTAACATTATCTTGGATGTGCCACTCCGGCTTCCATTGCGCCCTTGCCCGCCAGGCTGCCCCCGCTGGCTCCATGGGCAGTTGGGTCTCCTCGTAGCCCTTCCCACACCATGGGTGTCGCACAGCAAGTTTCCTGAAAACTTCCCATATTGAGTTGAGCTCTTCTTTGGTCAAGGGTACATAGAAAGTATAATCACTTGCAGGAAATTAGATAAATGAAGAAAACTTTCTCACATTACATAGTTTAAGTCTTCTAATAAAAATATACTTAATAAAAATATAATTTGCATATATGCTTGGTATTTGACACCATAACAATGACAATGCAAATTTTCACTTAAGAGGAAATGAAGGCCAGCTCATTACATTCTCTCAACTACCTCCAACTCCAATGATAATTGAATTAGAATATTTAAATGTATAACTTGATATGTTGAAATATTTACGTTTCTCTATTAAAGCAGAGCAAGTTAAAGAAAATTTTCTGATTTGATTAAATCATCCGAATAAAAGTTTGAGTGTAATTAGGGATGATGTTAGAGTTTAAATGAGAATCATTGTCTCCTTTTTATTTTGTTTCCATTCCCATGTTGATGGAGGCTCAACTATCTTGAGGCAGAATCCAACTCCTTGTACATTTTATCCTTTAAGTAGGGACGACACTCACCCGCTGAAATATCTCTTAACACTTTTAGCAAAACCAGATGCCAAGCTCCATTTTGTACACTTTTTCAGTTGAAATAACTAATATAACCATTACCCATTAATCTTTAAAACAAACCACCTGAACAACAAACTAAGTGTGCCTGGGGAACAGATGGAGTTTTTATGTTTTCACACGAGCATCAAGCTGATATCTGTGCAAGATAAACGATGCCGCACAGGAATCTGTGCTTAATCCTTCCATTTTCCAAAGGGCTGGCTTCGTTTTTAATGCCCCGTGTCTGGGAAGGATGGGGGGGGGTGAGTCCATGCCTTTGTACCTAAACTGAATTGTAAAATTACATGTCTGTGTTACTTTGTATGCTCAAATACAAATAAATGTAAATGTATGCTCACACTGTCCATGAAATATTTGAGCTGAGCCGTTGTCTAAGTGCTCCATTGGCTCAAATGATGAAAATAAACTTTTTATGCTCACCATCTTACTGAACTGGGCTTCATAAACTAGTTTTTCTGACTAATTAAAAAGAAAGTCAGTGTACACATTTTACATATGAGCATGTTGTTAAAAGTTTCGTGTTTTTTTTTTTTTTGGCTGAGATTTTATAAAAAATAATGTAGGCACTAAAAAAAATTGTCATTAAGACACTCGAAATATTTTTTCTGTTAAATTCTAGAATGTGAAACTATATGTGCATTTGGCAAATGCACTTACAAATAATGAATATTTTTGCAGCATCCTTTATAGCAGCAAAATTATTTATTGAGTTTGAAAGGAAAAAAATTTCAAACCACTATCCAAGACTAATTTCCAGTTGTTCATAAGGATATGTTTCGAGTGTACTATGAGGAAATAAAATAAACAGAGCACAGAAATGTCAAGCCTTCATGTTTTCTTCATCAAACTCAATAAAAAGAATAACTGATTTGTAAGAAACACTTACGGAGCGTCAACTGTGCACCAGGCACCGTATCAGATGTTAAAGATACAATGGAGTAAAATCGAAACCCCCCCCATTCCCTGCTCTCTAGACTGGAACCCCCAGTCTAGAAAAGCACTGTTGTGTTCTTTTTCCTCTCTCTCCTGCTGGCAGAGGTGGGATGAGCGCTAAGTGAAAACATCTGGCTGCTTGACATTCAGCCCATCATTCGGCACGTGTGCGATTTTCTCATCAACAGCCTTGCATTTTGGTGTATGAGTAAACTATATATAATGCTTGAAATCTGGCATGTTAAGCTGCTACCTATTGATTGAAAGTCTGTCCAAATGAATAGGCTCTCACTTGTGCTCATGACCACCCCCACTGGCTGGAGGGTTTAGTTGTCAGAATGTGTCTCTCTCTACATCTGAGGGTTTGTGGCAAACGTACTCAGAGGCACCTAAGATTTGTTCTTTGCTTTTGAAATGCCACCAGGGCTTGGTGATTGAGAGCTGAACCAGTGGATTTGGAGAGGGAAAACAAAGCTTTATGATGAAGGTAAAGTAAGAAGGTAGCTCTGCTACAAAAATAGCAGTCCACCATTTCTGTGACCATATGTGAGGTAAAGGCCTGGTGTGAAACCTGTTCACCAGGCTTCCCACTGCCTCTCTGGTCTGAAGTGTCTTTGCAGTTAGCTTGGGCCTTTCATTTCCCATATGACGCCTTAAATCCTGCCTTCCTTTAGGAGTTAAAGAACTTTCTTATCTACTGTATGTTCTTAGCTACTGTTAAATTTATACCCACAGATAGCTGTGATTAGTTTATACACTATCACTTCCAAGATCCTATTTTTTCAAAATCAGGGAGCAGTATTTCGTCGTTGTCTACTGCTGTCTCTTTTGAGACCTGTGTAAGCTTACCCAGAATTGCTGCTGGGGGAACCCAGGAGTCTAGGTCTTTTGCTGCTATTTCCTGGCTAGATTACCTTGGCCAAATCTCTGAAAACCCAAAACTCAGTTATCTATAAAAGTTCGCAAGAAGCAGTCACACATTTCTTTGCAGTCCTAAAATTCTAGGATTCTCTAAAACTTAGCCATGGCTATGAGCTTCCCCTGGGCCACAACATTAAGCATTTGTTGTCATCCTTTTCAGGTAAAAATGTCTTCTAAAATCACCTCTTTTTATGTCCGCCCACACCACTTTTTCTGTCCCAAGTAATGAGTCTGATGAGATCACACCTTAAATTATTTTAAAGTTGCTCATTTTGTAGTCTTTCAATTTATATCCATGGTAGACAAAATAAGGAACTATAGGAGGTGAGGTGGGAGCAAGCAGAGGTTTGAAACGCAGCAGAACTGAGCAGTTCTGTTGTGCCCAGTGACAGTACTCCATGTGCCCGGGAAAAGATCCCCTTGGTACAGTTGCTTGTGTTTCAGAAAGCACCATAGTTTTCTTCGGGAGCCGGCTTCTCAGGCTGCAGGGTTAGTGGCTGAGAGGGGGCAGGAAGGCGAGGAGGGCGCCCAGTAAAAGATAGGGGTTATATTCCAAAAAGGCCCTGACCCACTGATACCTGAACCCGGACCATGATCTCCCATATACCTCAGACTTTCCCATAGGTTATCAGATTCCCCATCACGGATGTTTTTGACCCTCGTTTAATCCCTGTGTTGTACTGGGCTTTGCCATCATGCCAATTTCTTTTATTTCCTCTTTCAGCTGTTGACAAAACCTGGACCCATGGAATCTGTAATGGACTGGTCTTGCAGGGAGGGAGGTGTCCATTGATATTTGTTAAATTTCTTGTAATGCAACTGAATCCATTGCTGGTGAGATGTGCTCTAACTCTCTGCGAGGGTGGAGGCCAAGTTCATGTAAAATAATAAATTTGTTTCAGATAGCAGATCCTTGCACCTTTTTCCTAGAACATTTCAAATGTTCATGCAAATAAATTTAGCCTCCTTGTAATTTACTTAATTGCTTCTGCTGTGAATGACTTGTAAACATGTCCATGCCATCTAATCTTTCTGATTCTCGGTTTGCGAAATGAGGGTATTGAACTCTATGATAGCCAAGGCCTTTTCCAACTCTGAAATTCTATGACCCGATACTTCTATTGTTTAGACAGAGAATAGGTCTGTTCTTGAATATTCTGTAGTAGGCAGTAATCCAAATGGACTTTTTAAGAATTCACATAAGAACACAATATTCTCACATAGACTTCTATAGGATGAGGAGAGGGCCCATCCACTATTTGTTTGCTCTCTGTGGGAAAGCTATTCTTTTTTTCCTCTTTAAACAATATAAGGAAATAACTTATCTTTTACAATTTTTGGATGCAGTTCATGGAGGGTGTCAGTATTGTCTAGTGTTCCCAATGGGGACGTGGGAGTCAGAGATCTCAGGACTTGTTCCCAGCTTTTCTGCTCCTTATGTGACCTTCAGAAGCTGCGGGACAACTCTAAAGACTCAGTTTATCTGCCTGAGAAGTTGGCATCCTCTATCTCTACCACAGAGAGAAGTTTTTGGAAAGGCTCACAGCAGCCTAAAGGGTTAAGATGATCATCATTGGTCTTTCAGAGCATGCGGGGGCTTTGGTCTCACGTGGGTCTCTACTGGCAAGCCCCGGGAGCTTTTGCACAAGTAGTATGAGGTACAGTCTCACCAGCCTAACTCAGAAGAATTCAACCAAAATGGGTGGCCTGGAGATGAACGTTCGTATAGATGAGAATATGCTTGCTATGAAAAGTATGAATACATAAAGTTGCAAGAGATGGAAATGCAGAACTTGGGATGGGGGGTAGGGACACAGAGGGGGAGGTCAAGCCTGCAGAGTTTGTTAGAAACATCCTTTTAAAAATTTTTTTATTTTTCAATTACAGTTTACTAGAAGCATCCATTTCTACATAAGCAGTTACTGTCTTAATTGAAACGAATCCTAGCTATTGATTAGGCTGAGCCAATTCCTCTGTTACTGCAGATATTTTCAGTAATAACTGAAAACTCAAAACAACTTTCTTATACCATCTGGTCAGTTTTTTAGATAAAAGTACTAAGTAAAGTAGTGTGACAAACATAATATGATTTCACTGGTTTCCCTAAATTTATGTAACCAGTGAAGTTTTACTATGGTCAGAAACTTGAAATGACCAGGTATTCCTAGTCTCATGAATAGAAAGGAAAGTTAGTATTGCCTAGAGCTTCACGGTGACACTGTTTGATTCAGAGGTAGCCAGGCTTTCAGTGTCAGATCAAACCCTAGGACCTTGCTCCAAAAAATACCAGGGCAGGAAAATAATTATGGCTTGAGGAAAAATCACTCAATTATGTTTTGTGATTTCACTGTAACATCGAATCAACTCCTCTAGTACCATTGGGCCAGCATTACATCAGTAAACATGAAATGAACATTCAAATTTCCCAAGCAAATGTGAAAATGTGAAATGCTGTAACAGAACTTCCCCAGTACAGGTAGAAATAGCCATTTTGGATATGCACTCCTTCAGCTTTTGTGTAAGGGAATCAAGTCATCATTCAGGTATGTTTAAATGCTGCACTTGAGCTGCCTTTTTGAGAGGCGAAGACGTGCTGAAGCGGCACCACGATTCATCACAGTAAACTTCATTTGGTGGAAACATTACAAGGGAATAGGTTCTCTGTCTCCTAGGAAGTGCCTCAGCTCGACATTACTTCCCAATCGCCCTGCTCACCACTGCCCCTTTATTTCTTTGTAGCCTGTACTCTTAGTACTGCGTGCGGCTACATTTGGACCAGAGGCCCCCAACCTGTGAAAAATTCAGATGGCTATAGAAGTAATCAAAAATACCAATAAAGTGTCACCGGTCCTCACCGGTGATGTGGGATGGCGGGTGAGTGAGATATAAAAATGAATCATGAGGCGAACCATGATTGCTGCTCAGGCAACCATTTCCAAATGTGAGTGCACCCAGGTTGCATAAATGGTTTGGAATATTCTCCGTTAGGGGCCAAAAGGCTTACAGATAACAGCATCAACTCATCGGGTTCCAAGGCCCCCAGGGACCCGAGAGGCAGAAGAGTTGTTGCTCAAGTGGTTGAGCCAAAAACATTTATATCCGGGCACTGTTGGGTAAGTGGCATTTGTTGACAGGAACTGCTCGGAGTAAAGTTGGTTTTAAAAAATAAACACCACAGCTCTCTATGTTTAATACAGGAAGCTGTCTGAGGTGTAAAGAATGGTTAAGTAAATGAGCGGGATCCCATTAATCTTGGTTTGTTTCAGCACTACATCTTTAGCAGTTGAAGGGGAGGGGGGTGGGTGAAGAAAAAGACTTGCTCCCAGCTCATAACCTGAGTGTTAAAACTGATGTCCTTCCCATTAGGGCTGTAAACTCATTAGCACATGGCAATTTATCCTTTTTTATTTCTTCTCAATTATCCTATCATCCATTGTATCTGGGTCTGATTACCCTTTCCCAGAGTCAAACATTATCTTGTAAATCATTTGCTTTAAGTCTAAGCCTGCCATTGCAGTGCCTGGGATTTGCTTAGGCAGGTAATAAATCAATTAGTATTAAACTTGTGGTGTCATCTATTTTCTTTCCTTCTGCTTGGAAAAAGGAACACCTGAAAACCTAGCTTAGGTTACCTCACATTTCCGGGCATGCTTTTGAACAATACAGAGACATTTGCACTTAGTCAAGGGATTGGGGTGGGGGTGGGAGAGATAAGGGAAAACAAAACAAGGAATCTCCATCTTCAGTGTCTACCTGGAAGGCTGATGGCATCACAGGTACCTGGCCCTTGTATTTCAGAGGGGACACTTTTAGTGAAAATTGGGAACATCTATTATGCAAACATGGACATCAGAGATTCTGTTTAGGGGAATAGTCTCATTTTTATGTCCAAAACAGAATTATGGAGCCAAAAGGAAGACTGCAGTTCATTTTTCTCCTTCTATTTTTCTTTTATGTGTATTCTGCTTGTATGTACACATGAGAATTGGTCGAATGTAACCAAACAAGAGCAGCTGAGTATTTTTTAGGTCATTGTCCTTTCCTCCCCCTTACATTCTAAAGGGTGTCTCTACTCCTTTTAGGTGCTGTACTAATTTACTTATTTATTTTATCTTCATGCCCTGAATCTAGTTTTCAGTCCTTTGGCTGAGATTCTCCACAGGGAGCCCAACCAAACAATTGTGGCTCAAAAGGAAGCCCTGTGAGTTCCTAATTTAAAGAAAAAAACCCTCTTTGGTATCTCAGCAACCAGTAGCCTCCCCTAAGAGGTGCCCCATGGGCTACAAATGCATGGAGATCCCTACCCTCCTGGTGGAGGAAGTGTGCCTCTAACAGACTGTCAGACACCTGGCAGTACCCCCTGAGGGCAGCTGCTTCTAGCCCAGAGGACAGCAGTGGGGCCGGCCTGGAGCACAGTACGATTGGAGGGACTGAAGGGCAGCTAATAACGTTTGGTTCTGGGTCAGGCTTCTTGGACTGCAAACAGCCCGGCTCGCTGGGCGCACTTGCCTCTTAAATGTCCTGCTGGTGTTCTGCCCCACGCCAGCTTTCCCTGTCTGCTTCCTGTGGTTCTTCGGTTTTCCATCCTTAGCTTTTCACAGTACAAAAATATATCCAGCGAGAACATGCATGGAACCTTTTTCCTATGGGTTGAAAAAAGAATCCTAATTAAGTGTCCTGATTTGTTTGTTACTAACACTGGTTAAGCTCTCTGTGCGTAGTATTATGGGGGGCACAGAGTCCAAGTGGTTCCACCCTGACAGAAGGGCTGATGGAAACACTCAGGAATGGTAAGAAGCTCTTCCCCCAGTGCCTGGACCATGACTCATGGGGTGGGGCTTGTTACAAGGCAGACTCTGATTCTGTAAGTTGATGGTGGGCCCGAAATACTGCATTTCTAACAAGCTCCCAGGTGGTGGAGATGCTGAAAGTCCACGGCACTTCATACATAGTTTTTCTCATGGCAAGAGTGACCTTTCACCTTGCTTCAGCCATTTACAAAAGCATCCTCTGTGTGCTACAAGGTACCAAGCTCCTTGAGAACAGGCTGTGATGGCCTTGGTTGCGCAACTAGGAGGCTGGGAATTTAAACCCACTTCTGCAGCAAACTAGTTTGGGGACAATGATCACTTCCATCAAAATCCCTGGACTTCTATTTTGTGCAACAAGGGGGTTTTGACTAGATTCGGGGTGTCATGTAAAAGCAAGAGCAGGAGAGATTGAGAAAAGTGAATGAAAAGAGTCATGGAGGGATCGTGGTGGACCTAAGAGTGGTTGTGGTGTCTAAAGGGCGTGGGTCCCATCTTGCCAGACCTTACAAATGTTCAAGAAACTAGAAATCCAATTTTAAAAGTCAATTTAAAATCCCATCACTTTTAAATGTTGACAGGTAAAATGAAATTTTCTTTCAAGGAAAAGAAACACACTAGGAATGGCCTAAAATACTTCTGCAGGCCAAAGAAGGCCCATATACCACCAGTGTGCCCTGGCCTAAACCAGGCTCAAAAGGCTTTTTCCAGCACACGTGTAAGAATTGCGTGCACAAACATTCATCAGCTCAAGCCAACGAGAGCAACGTTCATGATGGGCAAACCAGACCAGCTCTGATGGTGGAATGGAGGAGGCTGGCATCTCTCGGCCTCTCAGGCCCCCCTGAGTTTTGTCCGTACGCAGGGTGGATGGGCTGTTCACCAAGCACCAGCAGGCCGTGTGAGCTCTCCTGAAAGCGTCTGCCCCGCCCAGTACTTACAGCTGGGTTCGTTGGTGTGTTTACTGCTCTGAGTCTTACTATACATGTTCTGGGTTTTGACGCAGTGATGCTCAGCTGTGAAGTGCTTAGAAACCACAAGAGTCCTTCTTATAGAGACACTTGTGGCTTGTAGGATAGTTCAGGGAGGTGACAGCTCATCAGTCACAGAGTAATAATCTTTAACTTCTTTAAAGACCCCTTTAATAGGAACCATTCATTCAATTGTCAAAGTTTCTTTATTGACTCAAGTGCCATTACCTGCCTGATTACAGACTATCTCACTTTCCTCCAGAAGTGGCTCAGTATAAATGAGAAGATGCACATTATGTTACCACAAATATGAACATCCCTCAGGTGGGAGGGGATGCAGTTCTTTGTATAATGTTATTTGCCTGTAGAAGGGAATTCAAGATCACACACACAGTATTATAAGAGCTGTATCTTTGATAGTTACCCACAATAGCTCCATATATAGTCATTATTTTCTTATGTTCCATTTTTTCTGACTTGAGTTCTCTGGAGCTAACATTGTAATGACACTTAGCCCATTTAAAATTCTTCTTCTTCTTTTTTTTTTTTTTTTTACCCCTCTTTGGTTGTGTAATTGTTCCATTCACATTATGGAGATGTGTCATGTCCTGAATTTTATATCCTGGAAAACATGTAGTAAGTCCAACTTGTTCAGACATGATGACACCACATAGACATGGCTGATTGTAAGAGGAGACAAATGGGTTAGGCTTAGGTGTGAGAGAAAAACTGGGGTTGCTGGCAAGTATTAAATATTTATAAAGCAGCCAATCTTTGGTACTCATCGGGGAGTGTTTTCTGCATGAGGCTGTCAGGCTTTATAATTAGTTATGGGACTTACTGTTATTTGAGTTTTTGCCATGCTATTTTCTGCCTATGAAGGACCATTATTTTAAATGTGTAATAAGAAGAAAGAAATATTGTTGGAAAAGTGGTAGCTTTTCATTTTTTTGAACTTTTGAATAATAATGTATATGTTACAGACTTGGTCTTGTAATGACTGTTTTTTTTTTAATCATCACGTTTTCAGGGATCATGTTAAACTAACATAATGATTTTGAACTTCGGGGTGAGGTTTTCAAACATCCTAAATTCAAGTAACCTCATAACATCTCTTTTCATGCTTCCTTCCCCATGAGGAATAACAAAAGCAAAAAATAAAAATAAAAAAATAAGGCTGTCATTTTCTTCTGGCGAATCACTGTCTTTTGATTATTAGCAGCAATGGCTTTGTTAATACTTATGGAATTTGTAAATATTAAGAAAGGGCTTCCTTTTCTGAAAGAAAGTTTCTACATTACAGCCATAAACTCTTCAGGGAGAGGGGGGAAATATACAACCCTCCAACCTTAATAAAAGTTACCAGCAAAACCATTAGGGATTTCAATTATAAAGCTTTTCTCAAGACTCTTGTAAAGGTTATTTGTTGAACAATTTCTCCCTAAGAGTGTATGACAAATTACTCGCTTGGCACTATAAATGATGCACGAGCCCTTTAATTAGAATATAGCACTCGATATCTTTAAGACCTTCTAACATTTCCCAGTTAATATTATTCCTCATACGCTTTTCCAAGAAGATGTAGACTTGTTTGCAGAGTCAAAATGAGTGATGGAGGAGGGTGGACAGGGACCTTGCACTGGGCTGGGAATATCCAGGAGCCACACAAAGAAAGGAAGGCTCTGACCCCAACAAGTTTTGATTGCAAAGGCGACTCTGATAACAGAGTTTTTTATTATCCATTGCTTTTAGCCTTATTTACCATCAGGCTTCTCTTGCCACAAGCATGCTTTTTAGTTCTGACAGTCCTGAGTTATGGCCATTGTGGGATCCTATCTCATTAACTGAAATGGGAGAATAAAACATCAAACAATCATAAAAATAATTTGGCACTGTGAAACCACTTAGGAGCAGCTGTCAAACAGGTTGGAAGATAAACTTCTAAATAAAAAGAATAGAGAGAGCTGCAGTGTCTTGCCATATGCTTCCTCGGCATTATAGACTCCTTAATAATATGAAGTGCCTGTGTTTATGCAGAATAGTCCAGACACTCCATATATGATATTGATTATACCTTAACCCCAATTTAGTAAAGACCTACTCCTCCTTTTCCTAATCAGATATTGCAGAAGCAGTTTTCTGAAAGAAGAAAAAAATGTCCCTAATGCCAAGCCATATTTTATCTGTGAAGGCTGTGGCGGGAGATAGGGCTTTGTCTTGCCTGTCATTGTGGCTTGGAGCCCAGTTTTAGGACAGCAAGGCCCCTCTGGGGCTCTTCTCCAGCAGTTTCCATCCAGCGACTCAAAAACATACATCTTTATCAAGCTGTTGTTGTCAGACAACATTAGATAATTAATAGGCCATTTGTCAGCCTGCACAAAACATGTTAAAATCCCAAACACAATCAGGATAAATATAGATGCTTGCTCTCTGAAGGCTTTTTGTTCTGTCATGCAGCCATAGCAGGCAGATATTTGCTATTAAACGAGACTCATTATTAATCACATCTAATGTTAATTAATTAACCGCTTCTGTGTGTGGAGGGCTCTCTGTGACTTTCAATTGTTTTAAGAAGTTAATTGGTAACTTAGCAGTTTACATCTGAGTTACTATTTTTCATTTCATGCATGTCAGGATTTTGCTCAGTGATACATATTTATTTGCATTTGAGAAGTTTCCCATAAAAAATCCAGCATTTAAGAGTCTGAATATAACTATGCAAGAAATGATTGGGGTAATGAAAGCCATAGAAAAACGTGTACCTGCCTTTGCTTTTTTCGAGGCCTAGCTTATGAAAATAACTTGATTTTTTAATATTGTTTTTCAAGCCTTATTGAAAAATGGAAATATTCAATCTATTTTTTAGTAGATGATGAAAATAAGGATGATAGCCAGGCTCAACCAGACGAGTGAAGTATATTGGTGTGTATTTATTCAGTCATCCATTCATTCAACAAATACATGGTAAGTGTGGGTAGTCAGTCATTGGTCAGGTCTCGATCCCCTGTGGCACCTGGCCTCTCTGAAGCTAGCACAGAGCTGAATTTTAGTGGTTTCAAACTGTGAGCCACTGGGAAGCAGGGTCTTAACCTCTATAACACACATCCTCTTTGTGTCCGGCACTGTGTTCTTCTCTGTGATAGGTGCTCAGTTTACATTCCTTCAACTGAATCAACTAAATTCAATACAGAGTAAATGTCAAAGTTCTGATCCATTCATGCAGGAAGATGAGTGATGTGATTAAAGAGAAATAAGAATAACAGCAACACCGATTCGTGCTACGTTCATGTAGCACATTTCAGTTTACCAATGGCTTTCTCATACATTAACTTATTTAGTTTTTAAGTTGCTATAGCATTCAGTCTACGAACGAGGAAAGGGTCTGTTTCTTAAGCAGACCCGAGCTTTATCTCCAGCACCTAACCTTCACTGGGAGCAGCTTTGTCCTGGCAGCCTCCCTGCCTGTAGTTTTGCAGGCATGTGACGTGAGTCGTGGTGACATGGCTTACCAATGCACCTGATCATGCTGATTGATTCCTGTTGGAAGCTTTGATTTATTCAAAGATTTTATTATTGGTAACTGTTATTTGGGAAAGTCCATCCTGAAGTATCACATATACAGAAAAGCATTGTTAGAGACTATAGTACTTTGAGAGGAGAAATTATTTGAAAATTTTAATCACATAAACAGGGAAGCAGATGTAAAGGGAAAAGGTAGTTCTTCATCTCTGTGCTTTAAAATTCTCAGTTAATGATGGAGCTTTATGCCTCATCATAAGCAAACCATGTCTATTTAAAACTTATTTATGAGGATTTTTGTTATGCCTATTATGACAATACTTTTAATGTCGTCTATAACTCTTTAAAAAAAAGATTTTATTTATTTATTTTTAGAGAGGGGAAGGGAGGGAGAAAGAGAGGGAGAGAAACATCAATGTGCGGTTGCCTCTCACACACCCCAGCTGGGGACTTGGCCCGCAACCCAGGCATGTGTCCTGACTGGGGAATCAAACCAGTGACCCTTTGGTTTGCAGGCTGGCGCTCAATCCACCGAGCCACACCAGCCAGGGCTATAACTCTTGTTTGTACATATTTCACTAAGTATTAAATGTTTTTGGCCAACTTTATTTTAACGTAAAAATAAAAATCATAGCAACAATCAATGATACCACACACTAAATACATCTTCATAAAGTATAACATACAAAATATAATTGACAATAACGCTGTTCACTGAAAGCTGGACTATTTTCTTTATTATTAGGAACCTTGTAGGAACAGGGATGAGAAAGGACTGGAAATTTGCTAGTAGTCAATGACATGGATGGTGAAGTAACTGGATACATATATTGTGTTAAATAAACAAATAAGCACATAACTAACAAACCAAAGACCCCACGGCCCAAACCAAGTTTTCTACTTGGTTCCCTTTCTCTCTCTAACCACAGTAAGCCTATTATTCACAGCTCACATGGGTAGTACTGTTGTATTCTTGTTTATTTTTACAAATAGAGTTTTCTACTGATATTTTTTAGTATTGTTAAAGGTGAAAATAAGATGCTGTGCACTTGTGAATGCTAGATTTTGCATTTCTGTTTTTGATGATCTCAGTTCTAAGGCCCTAATGAGAGAGAAGGAGAAAGTATCTATGAGTGTGTGTGTGTGTGCGTGTGTGTGTGTAAAGTGATTTATTTAATGTCCAAATACATAGGGCATGAAAAGCACATACAACATGCACAGAACAACTGCAGAGCTTAAATTGTTTTATCCCTGTTGAAGTGCTGTTGTTGAATTATATGCAGGGTGGGGAAACATGACTGGATTGAAAAATGTCCTTTAGCCAACAAAGATCTAGATTGGAATTTAGCTTAAACCAGCCTGAGTGATATTCCAGAGGCTTTTATTGCTGGAAATCATATTGAATGGAAAACAGTTACACTAAAGTGGAAATATTTTATATCACAGGTTGCCATACTCTAGAATACAATTATATGGCTTTTGCATTCAGTTCCCATTATGAGCTTGTGAAAGATCCTTTTCTTCTTTTATAGATTCTTAGCTTAATTTGTAATAACAGCTCCTGACACAGGGCTTTTTGTGAAAGTCCCAGCTTTTACTCTTTTAAGGTAAACTCAGTGGTACGTGTGTCTCAGGAAGTGGGGAGATTGGCCACGTTGACTAAAGCCATTATCGGGATCTTTGCGTTTTCCACGCTCTCTCTGAAGTAAAAAATGAAGGGGCCCTTCAGGAGAACACGGCGTGACTTCAAGTGTCTTTTCTGGCCCCCCTTTTTTTTGGCATCTGGTTTTTTTTTTCCATTTTGTCCTGAAGATGTAAGCTGCTGTTGTCTAGAGGGGGAGGAAAAGATTTTTCCTAGGGATGTTAATTTCAAGGCTGAGTAGTTTTCAGTCACCAGGCCTTGCTGGAAGTATCCTTCAAGATTTGCCTGGAGGCAGCAGGGGCCCATTTGTCTCACCTGCAAGGAACACCATCTTAGGAAAATGGCAAGAACTTTCCGAAGGTTTTTTAATTAGCACTTCAGTGTCTTTGGCTTTAGACTGCTTATTTGTTAATGCTTGTGGTGATTTTCCTCCTGGTGGTATGTGTTTAAAGCATTAGATTGTGAACTTCCCGTACGGTCTTCAAAGCTTTTTACTCAAGTGGTCAAATAGGTTTATGTTAGTGTATTGAGCATGACACATAATTTAGAAATAATATTTGTTTTGGCATAGCCCAATAACTATAAAATCAAGATACAAACCAGAAAAAAAATTTTAAGACTGTAATGCTATTTTAGTGGGAAATAGTCTATTCCCTAGACACAGCAAGAAGCTGCTCTTGTCCAAATTACGAGTTGCGAAACTCTGCTTCAGATAATAAAAGAAAGCAAAATTGTTGAAATGTTACTGAGACATAACTTTTTCTTTCCCTAGAGTCAATTCTTTGTTGTAGGCAGAGTAAGGAAAAAATAAAGCAGCAGCAGTCTTTCCATAATATTCTTACAGAGAAACAAGGAAATTGGGGAGAATAGACTACTTAAGTTTACACCTTCTCTGTAAACTCTGGCCTCCAGTTTGTCAGACACCATTAAGGAAAATAAAGATTTCAGTCAATCGCAGCTGGTGGTTTGGTTTTATTTCCTTTTATCCTGGTAGTATCTCATCCATCCCATATTTAAATACGGCTGCCTCAGACACACATGCGCATTGTTGGATAATGAGATAATTCAACACGGTTTAAAATCTGCCCCCTCCCCAAATTATTAAGCTATTTCTAAACAAGAAATAATGCTGAGAGAAAATTTGTATTAGCTTGATTGATTATCTTATTTTAATCCATATTAAAGCTTTAAGTCTCTAGGCGTGGCTCTTTACTTCCAACACCTCATAAATTACAGCTATAATGAAGCAGTCATTTATCCTGAGCTGATGATAAATGGCTTGCCCTAGGAGGAACTAAAGAATAGGCAAGTAGATCATTTTCATATTTGGTGAAAACAATATTAAGTACCCAGACCTCAGTGATTGCCCTAATAAATGAATAATCTGAGGTGAGGGGCTTGGCAGTCAGTGTAAAAAATCACCTGAGCTTTCTCTGTCATTTGTCAGGCTTTGCTATGACAGCATGCATTATGGGTAAATGAGCAATCAGCAAGAACTATGTTATGGCTGGGATGTTTTCGAGAAATTTATCATATGCATTGCTCGGTACCTTAAGACCTTAAGGCTTAATGGCTATAGTGCATGACTGCAGGCGAGCACAGTTTCTATTTACCATGGTATGCTTCATTTGTGCTTCTTCTCTCACCTTAAAGAAGGAAAAGCCTTTTCTAAATGAGCTTCATTTGGCTTTGTTTTTAAAACTTTAAAGTAATGTGGATGATGTTCTATCTCTGTGTTACTAGACGCTACCCCTGGTAGATTGGTTTAAGGAGAATTTGGAGATCTGAATTGGAATAAAACTTCAGGGTCAGAGATGTATCAATGTGTGAAGATGTCAGAAGTCTGGATGCCAAAGTACCAGGAGCCAAATATATCATGGAAAGTGGCATTACCTACTGGTAATACTATTTAATATTTAATGGTCTTTAAGAGTTAAATGGTTTTCCACCTTCTCCCAGCCCACAAAATAGTTGATCTCTTTAATTTATTACTGAGTCAGAAATAACCAAGAGCAGTTGAGATGTGAATGCCTCATTGGAATTATGCAATGTGTTATGATAATATCTGACTCATTATGGTTTGCTGCCATATGTAGTAAAAAACGAAACCAGTATCTGAACTCTTCTTCTCAGGCAGAGATCTCTTCCTCACACCCCTGTCTCACTCCTGTGAATCCTATTCTGAAATACTTGATCAAGGAGAATGTGTTTTACCAGTGATCTCTGCTGCCATAATATGCACAATTTAGAGGTGACTTTGAAGTTGGGTACACATCAGGTTCAAATTCTGGTGTTAACCCTGGTTGGATAAATTTGTTCCTTTATTTCTCTGACATCATTTTCCTCCTATGTAAAACAGAGAAAATACTGTCTTGAAGCATTGTTGTGTGGTGTAAATGAGATAATGCATAGAAAATACTTAGCATGTGATAGATAATTTAGAAATGTTCAGTTAGTTCCACGTCTTCTTAACTCTGGTCAGACTCATGAGCACTTTCAAAGTTCAAAGTTAGGTGGCATTTTGAAAGATACTGTATCAAGACCAGTTGTTTGCTATGTTAGAGCAAGATGCTAGTGAGACAAATTCAGTTCAGCAAAAGCATTTGTCGAGAGTCTACTGTGAGTCCGTTTCCAATGACCTAAATATCACTTCGCCATTGGTCACCAGGACCATTGGAGTAACCTCTTATTTCTCTCCTTTCCTAGCTCTCATCCAAGAACTTTTCCAGTTATCTTTCTAAAATACAGATCTGAGCGTCTCATGACTCATAGCTGCCAAGCCATTTAGCATCATAAACAAGGATTTCCATAAAGTGCCTCAGACCTCCTATTTCAGCTTTATGTCTTGTGTCCTTCTGTATGCCTGTCCTCCAACTACAAAGAACTACTCACTGATCCTTCAACATGTAAGTCACATGCATGCTTCTCTTTGCCTAGGTTGTACTTCCTCTCACCCAGCTGCCATACCATGACCAGATCTTCATGCAGCACGCATCGTTTAAAATTTCAGCTCTGGTGTGTAGCCTTCCTCGGCTTTCCAGGTTGTGGTGCTTTCTTCCTGTTAGGTGTTCCTGAGTACTTTCTGGGTAGTAGCCCGCTCACCATTCTCTGCAGTGTGATCATCTGTTTTTGTGCTCTGGCTCCAACTCTGAAGTGTTTGAGAACAGGGACAATGTCTGTTTTACTGTTTTACTCCCAGAAATGAGCATGGCCCCTGGAAGGTAGTAGGTGCTTTATAAAGGTGCTTTATAAACATGGACTGAATGAGAAAAATGTTCTACTTTTCTTTGAGCACCTCAAATTCAAAGTCAGAGAAGCTCTCAGCAGGAGAGATAATGGGCAACCACACATTCCTTGTTGCAATCTTAACCTACAGATCCCTACCTATTTCTTCCCCTGAGCAAATAAAACTCATGAAATGCTTGATTTGACTGGCCTTCCTCAGTAAACTGAAAGAGAGGGTGAGTTTTACAGGCAATGCAAGGAAGGATGATAGAGGGTCAGGACAACCATAGAGTCTGGGTGGCGGAGGGCTTATTCCTCTACTCCAGGAAATTCTTACATATCTCTGTGAGGGTTCTGGACTGTCACAGGTCTAGGAACTGAGCCATTCTGGCAATTTCATTGAGAGCTCAGAGTTGCGAGGAAGCCCCCAACTAAGTTCTCAGTTCTAGGTAAAATGAAGGAGTTGGATTTTATTCTTTTAAAATATGAGGACTCCTTTTTATAACATGAAAAAGTCATAGACCTGTAAGTACTCTTGACTGACAAAGTTACACCGAAAAATCCACTGGGAATTCAAGAGACCTTTTCATTAATTTTGTGTTTAGTGGACCACAACAGCATGTGCAGGGAGTGTGGACAGTAGTCCTGATGGGTGTGTGGACAGTAGTACCATGTAGTACCTAAGAGCAAGGGCTTTTTCAGTCAACCAGGCTTAGGTTCAAATTGATGTTCTGGCAGTAGGTCTGCGACCATGGGCAACTCTCTCAGTCTTGATTTTCTCACCTGCAAAACGGAGGTGGTGATATCAGCCTCGCAGTGCATGGTAGTGCAGAATTTAAGATAATGAAGACAAAGGAAAAACACAGCACCCAGACCATTGTCTGCTTAATAACTTATCAAGAATGGGGAGGTGGTTTAGCAAGTTCTGTGACAGGAACTCAGAGCAAGGAACCTGTAGAGGGAAAGTTAGCATTATTTGCTTGTAGAGGGTGAGCGTGTTTGTTGGAGAAGTTCGGTGGAGCGTGTGTTGGGGCCTGTGCGGGGAAGGAAGGACTATGCTGTGAAGCACCTGGCAAAGCCCTTAAGCTACCTTCCGTGATGTGAGAACTGAGAGTCCTCACAGGATTTGAGAGTGAGGATGACATGGTCAAAATGATGCTTCAGGAAGTGTTAAAAGGATTTGAAAGTAGGCTGGAGAAGTCACACACATTGTAACTCATCAGCTATCTGCATCAAGAAAGAGTCTTGAGATGCAGTTATGGGAAACCTGTGAAAGGGTGAGTTTGGGGATGAAAATTTGGAGATTATAAGACATTCTCTATTTTTTTCTTTACTCACTTCTTGTAGTATTGTGCACATATATATGAGCACGAAAAATGTCTATGAATGCCTCAGCTTTATTTATTGAACATGTTTTTGGGGAGGCATGGGGACATAGTTAAACTTGTAAAACTAGTTAAACTAGTGAAATCTATCCTCTCAAAACATATGATCAGTCATTTATGGAGGGAAAAACAGTTCTGGTTAAGGATCCTACCTTGGCCCCATATTGGCCGTGTGCATTTATACAAGGTCTTTAACCTCATTATGCCATTTTTTAATTTGAAAAATCAAGGGAACTAGTATTTAGTATTGCTGAGGATTGAGTGAGGACATTATATAAAAAATTCATCATTTATTAGATATAGATTATCTGCTATAACATTAAATGCAGTGGTTTAGCTAAAAAGATTATTTCCCTACTTGGGATCAGTCTTTATTTTTACTACCTTCTTTGGTTTTATTGATTGATTTATTCATTTTATTTTTTATTTAATAAATTTATATCCCCTTCACTCATTTCTGCTACCCCAACTGCTTTTGATAACCACCAATCTGTTCTCTGTATTTATGATTTTTAGCAAAATGTTCCACATATCAGGGAGAGCTCTCTATTCAGTGAGATTTGTGGATGGCAAGGGCTCACAGACAACAAGAGAGGAGAGAAACCAGGCTAAATATATAGAACTGAGAGTCCTTTTCTGTCTTCAGAGAGAACTGAGCTCCTGTGGGCAGCTGGACACCTCCTCAGCCCGGAGAAGGTTGCTGATAGAGAAGCTCAGGCAGAGCCCCGCTGTTCTTGGGGGTGAGCAGAGAAAGCAGCAGACCCAGGATTGCGGGCGGGAAAACCGTGGTCAGGGGGGAAGTCATTTTCCTCCCAAAGAGTAGAGAAAGGAGCCAAGCCTCGTTAAGGAGGAGGATGGTTGTAAATGAAGTTTTTGGATTAGATGGGTTAGAAGCTGTTGGCACAGTCAGAGAAGGGCTTTCAGTGGGATGATGGGACCAGAAATCAGGCTGTAGCCTCAGCTGTCTGAAGGCAGACAGAAGAAGCATGTTGTTTGTTTGTTTGTTTGTTTCTACCTTTGTTTGCTGTGTTTTAACATGGTGCTTGGCAGCTAAGGTGGGCAAAGACATTACAATAAAAACATGATTATTTAAGGCAACTCTGTTGTTCAGATTGAAATAGTAATTTGGTGGGGGGAGGAACTGGGGCTATATTTCTTCCCCCGTTCCCTCCTGCCGTAAAAAATAGTGCAGTGCCTTGCACATACTAGGTATTCAATAAATGTTTGACAACAGGCATGAGTGAACTGAAAGGACCTAATGTGGGCAGCATGAATGGAGCCTTTGATATTGGCTATTTGGAAGAGAGTCAAGGAGACTGCTCACAGGGAAGAGGCCCTGGGTGGAATTTCCATTTACAATTTATCCTTTTCCACGGAACATCAAGAAATTTCAAAGCAGATGGGGAAGAGAGAAATCCCAGTTCTGGTAAATACTTTCAAATATTATGAATAGAAAAATAATCTGTCCTGACCAGTGTGACTCAGTTGATTAGGCATTGTCCTGCAAAACATAAGTTTGCTGGTTTGATTCTGGGTGACGGCACATGCCTGCGGTGGGGACCTGGTCCTGGGTTGGGGCAAGTGCAAGAGGCAACTGATTAGTGTTTCCCTCTCTTTCTCCCTCCCTTCCCTCTCTCTAAAAAATAAATAAATAAAATCTTTAAAGAATAGAAACAGAAAATAATCTTTATAAACTTATTATAGTTGTTTTCGACACTGTGGGGAATGTGTCCTCTTTCAAGAAGTTTCCTCATTTAAATTCAATAGATAATTACCGAGCGCCTATTGAAGGCAAGGTTCCGGCCTAGATTCTGTGGGGCATGTTGAAACAATATAGACCTCCACTGAAAGAACTGAAATATGAAGAAATCTACTAGGGTCATAAAGACACTACTGCATTTACTGATTCTACTGTATGTCCAGGGTCAGAAACTGCAAATGGAAAAAAAACTGTGGAATCCTCATTGATGGTTTTTCCAAGGTTGTCGGCCCGTAAGTCCAGGAATGGAAAAGAAACCACTGAAAGTGATCACCGACCTTCATCTCAGCAAACTCAATTTTAGGAAACTCTTGTTACTTTTTTCTTTGGACTGTTTTTATTTCGTTTTTCATTAAATGTTAGTGGTCACTTTCTCTATAATCTTAATATATGATTCTTCAACATGAAACATCTGAGGATTCCTTCACATGCATAGCAGGAATTAAGTTAACACTCCTAACTAATTGAGATGCTTATACTCCTACACCTTATAGATTATTATATCTTGTTATTCGCTTCTTCCTATATCCTTTCTGTTTACTAGGATACCAAAGTAGAAGATTAAAACTCTTTGATTTATACTTTAATGGCATGTGGAAGTTACTCTTAAGAAATGTAACTGAGTTCTGGCTGGGTGACTCAGATGGTTGGAGCATTGTTCCATACATCAAAGGGTTGTGGGTTTAATCCCTGGTCAGGGCACATACCTACGTTGCAGGTTCTATTCCTGGTTGGGGTGTGAGGCAACTGATCAATGTTTTTCTCTCACATTGATGTTTCACTCTCACTCTCCCTTCCTCTCTGTCTAAAATGATTAAGCATATCCTCTATTGAGGATTAAAAAACCAGGAAATGTAACTGAGATGAAGAAACCTTAAAAACCTTTAATTCCTGATATTTTCATCTACCAAAATCTTATATATATTTGGTATAATCTCAGACAAGTCCATTGGAACACTTTATTTTTCTGTTTTATTATTATTTCATTTAAAATTTTTTATTATTGTTTGATTACAGTTGTCCCTATTTTCCCCCCATTGCTCTCCCCTACCCAGTCCACTCCCCTCCCACATTCAATCCCCCTACCCCCACAAACCGTTGCCCTTGTCCATGGGTCCTTTATATGCATGTTCTTTGACCTGACCCCTCCCACTCTTTCCCCCATTATCCCTCACTCCCCACCCCTCTGGTCACTGTCAGTTTGTTCTTTATTTTCAAGTCTCTGGTTCTATTTTGCTTACTTCTTTGGTTTGTTGATTAAGTTCCACTTATAGGTGAGATTATATGGCATTTGTTTTTTGGTTTATTTCACTTAGCATAATACTCTCTAGTTTCATTCATGCTGTGGCAAAGGGTAGGTGTTCCTGCTTTCTTTCTGATGTGTAGTATTCCATTGTGTAAATGTACTACTGTTTTTTTGACCCACTTATTTACTGTTGGGCATTTATTAGGCTGTTTCCAGCACTTGGCTATTGTAAATAACGTTGTTATGAACATCAGGGTACACAGGTTCTTTTGAATTGGGGTTTTGGGATTCTTAGGGTATAATCCCAGCAGTGGAGTTGCTGGGTCAAAAGGCTGTTACATTTTTAGGTTTTGAGGAAATTCCATACTGTTTTCCACAGTGGCTGCACCAGTCTACATTTCTACCAACAGTGTACTAGGGTTCCCTTTTCTCCACAACCTCGCCAGCACTTGTTGTTTGTTGATCTGGTTATGATGGCCATTCTGACCAGTGTGAAGTGGTATCTCATTGTGGTTTTCATTCGCATCTGTCTGATGAATAGTGATGCTGAGCATCCTCTCATATGTCTCTGGGCCCTCTGTATGTCCTCCTTGGAGAAGTGTGTGTTCAGGTCCTTTGCCCATTTTTTAATTGGGTTGTTTGTCTTCCTGGAGTGGAGTCATGTGAGTTCTTTATGTACTTATATATTTTGTAGATCAAACCCTTGTCCGAGGTATCATTGGCAAATGTATTTTCCCATACAGATGGTTCCCTTTTCATTTTACTGATGTTTTCTTTAGCCATAGAGAAGCTTCTTATTTTGGTGAAGTCCCATTTGTTTACTCTTTCCTTTATGTCCTTTGCTCTAGGGGACATGTTGGTGAAAATATTGCTGCATGGAATATCTGAGATTTTCCTGCCTGTGTTCTCCTCTAGGACTTTTATGGTGTTGTGACTGATATTTAAGTCTTTTATCCATCTTGAGTTGATTTTTGTGTATGGCGTAAGTTGGTGATCTAAATTCTTTCTTTTTTTTTTGCATGTAGCTGTCCAGGTCTCCCAACACCATTTGTTGAAGAGGCTATTTTTTACTCCATTTAATGCTTCTCTCCCCTTTGTCAAATATTAATTGACCATAGAGACATGGGTTTGTTTCTGGGCTCTTTATTCTGTTCCACCAATCTATGTGTCTGTTCTTATGCCAAACCTGTTTTGATTATAGTGACCTTGTAATATAGTTTGATTTCATGTATTGTGATAGCTCCTGCTTCGGAACAGTTTAAGTAACAGTAATAATACCACGGTATTATCTGTGTGATAAAACATTTCAAATTTGCTAAGAATACACAAAATGAATACTGTTCTATCTCTTACAGGTCTTTCTATTTTTTGATAGACTGAAATTTTGGGTTTGGTAAAATGGGCATATTCTTATTAACATATGCAGTGAATATGATAACAAGTTTGTATCAGTTCACTGTTTTAAAAATAAGGGTAAATTAAAACATGTTACCATAAACATTGGAAGTATTACTTGGAGGTGGATTTCATTATCATTGTATAATTTTTCATTTGTAACAAAATCTTTGTGTCATACAGCCTATTGGATATACTTTTTCAGAGATGAAGGTTCTGTTCAAGGCCAAGACACCTTGAATTTCTCCAAGGGAGCTGTGGATTCTGTCCACCTGCCTGCAGTGCCCAGCTAGACTGGTAGGCCAGTGGGCTGAGGAAATGGTGGCCCTCCTTCCTATTTTGCATGTGAATTAAGTCAGGCCAGACAGGGCAGGCTCCAGTGTGATTAGACTCATTGTCGTCTCTCCTCCTCTTGCCAGTGCACTCTCTGCCCCTCTAGGCTATTTGAACTACTTGGGAAATTACTTGTGCACCTAAGGCAGAGTTAGCTCCACAAAGAGAAGGATCATCTGGCCTCTGTGCCTTTAATGGGATGAAATTTTCTCAATGATCCTGGTATTTAATCCTTGGTAGACCACCCAGCGTGAATTTCTCTACAAATCCAGAGGTGATTACTTGACCCTCAGGTCTAGGGTAAGCTGTCTAAACTGGCAGAGAGAAGGGGCTAGATGTGTTTAACTTTTCATCTCCCTCTCCCAACACAACCAGGCTGAAGTGGGAAACAGAAGGGGCTTTTCTTTCAGAAGCTTTGGAGGGCATGTGGTTCATTTCTGAAAAGATGAGCAATGATAACAGATCCCCTCAGAAGTGTGAGAATTGTACCTTGCCAGAAAATCATCCAAATCTTGACATTCACTCAATAGGAAGCAATTTGGGGTGTCATCTATTGCACTCCCCCTTCTTTCCCCCCACATCTGATCTTAGCCCCTTAAATACTTGCAGGCTTCAATCTCCCTTCAATCCTTCACTCATTTGGATGCCTCTGCCTGGGATTCTTGTCTTGACCTCCACTTGGCAAATCCTACATATTTTTCAAGACTTCCTCTGTGAAACCTTCTTGCCAGAAGTGTGGACTCCTCTGTCCCTCTGTTGTGATTCACTTATCTATTAAAGCACTTCCTGTTTGAGCCAGAAGGTTTCCCCACCGGAATGTAAACTGTATAAGGTTGAAGCTCATTTTCTTAATTAGTATTCTTTCATTATGTAATACTAGGTACACTGAAAAGTGTATATATAGCATAATATATGTAACATATGCACAAGTAATAGAGAGTAAAAACAAAAAAAACACCTGTGAACTCACTACCTAACTGAAGAAGTGGACCGTGACCATATCATGATATCCCCACTCAGGCATCTTCCCTACACCGCCTCCGGCCGCACTCCCGAGGTGACCATTCCCCTGGATGTTAGCATCGGCATGCCCGTAATTAAAGCCGGCTTTATTGCTCATGTATACATTCCCAGACAATATATGGTTTGGCTTTGCTTGTTTATGAGTTAAAGAAAATAATCTTCTGGGTCTTGCTTTTCCTCATGCCATATGTTTTTTCTAAGATTCATTCATATTGCTCATTTTCACGCTGCGTACTATTTTATTATAATATGACTATACCACAATGTATTTATTCGTTCACTTGTGGATAGATTCACTCTGGAACTGCATTTTTTTGGTATAAGCAGTGCTGACATGAACAGTCTCAAGTGTGTCTTCCAGTGTGTGCATACAAGAGTTTCTCTAACTTACATGTTTAGGAATGAAATTGCTATGCCAAGAGGAAAAGTACAAGATAGTACAATATTGTTTTTAAGGGTATTTGTGCCAGTTTATACAATACCAGCAATATGCAAGAGCTCCTCCATTCTTTACATATTTAAACTGCTTATTATTATCTTTTATGCTAACCTGGGAAGTATAAAATACTTTCATTATCACCTTACTTTATATTTTCCTGATAGCTAAAGGGATTAAGTTTCTTTTTACATATTTATAAGCCTTTTATGTTTCCCATTTAGTGAAATCCTGTTCATGGCTATGACCTATCTTTCTGTTGAGTTTTTGTTTAGTCTTATTTATTTTAGAAGTTATTTTTATATAATAAACCTTGGTTAAAGATACATCTTTCAAATATCACCCCCTTGTTTGTTGCTTTTCTTTTCTTTCATTTCTTTATGCTGTCTCTAAATGAACAGAAGGTATTACTTTTAATGTAGTCAGTTTTATCAGTCTTCGTTTTTATGGCTACTTTATGTCTTGTTCGAAATTGTTTTTAGTTTGTTTTAATCTCTGCCCCCAGCACCCAACCTAGATTCAAGATCAAAATAAATTTTGGTTGCAAAACAGTGAATTAGTGAATAATATGAACAGAGGAATAATAAAAAATTTATTTCACTTGCCAAGCACATGTGGTTTTTAATTACTGGATCAAGCTCTGCATATTGGAACAAGAAAACCAGACATATCTGCAACATCTCTTCTGCACACGCTGGTTGTGGTCGGTGCCCCATCCATATCCCCTTACCATTTCTGTGCGTGCCAGCCATGACTTCCAAGTTGTTTGCCTGAGTCAGCCGGGTCTGAGCGTAGGCAGGTCAGAAGTTCAAGGAATTACATCCCTTGGGATTGGCTCTCAACATATGACTAATGGGAATTGGTGGCTAAATCCCCAGCTCCCTTACCTCAGTCGTGCTAATCTGCACTGTTTTCCTGAGTTCCCAGTGGTAACTGACTGGATAACACACCCTTTATTCACTTCGGGTTCTTCTCTTTCTTCCTACTTCCCTACCTGTGTTTCCTGAGATCACCTCTGACAGAAACCGCCTGCTTGCGCTTCCTTGTCTTGGGATCTGCTGGTGCAATTACAAATGTCTGAACGTCAAGTTTTGACTCAGAAACTTGAATCCTTGTGACTTAGGGTTGGATAAATGTATCTTTCTATTTTTTAGGTTTTTATTTTTATTTTTTATTATTGTTCAAGCACAGTTGTCTCCTTTTTCCCCACTACAACTTTCCCCAGCCCCACCCACCCCCGCCTCCCACCCTCAGTCCTTTCCTCCTTTGGCTTTGTCCATGGGTCCTTTATGCATGTTCCTTGATGACTCTTTCCCTTCTTTTCCCCTGTTATCCTCCTATCCCCTCCCCTCTAGTTGCTGTCAGTTTGTTCTTTATTTCATGTTACTGGTTATATTTTGCTTGCTTGTTTTGTTGATTAGGTTCCACTTATAGGTGAGATCATATGGTATTCATCTTTCATCACCTGGCTTATTTCACTTAGCATAATGCTCTCCAGTTTCATCCATGCTGCCGCAAAAGGTAGTAGCTCTTTTTTTTTTTTTTTTGCTGTATAGTAATCCATTGTGTAAATGTACCACAGTTTTTTGATGCACTCATTCACTGTTGGGCACTTAGGTTGCTTCCAACACTTGGCTATTGTAAATCGTGCTGCTATGAACATTGGGGTGCATAGGTTCTTTTGAATTGGGGTTTTGGGATTCTTAGGGTATAATCCCAGCAGTGGAGTTGCTGGGTCAAAAGGCTGTTTCACTTTTAGTTTTTTGAGGAAATTCCATACTGTTTTCCACAGTGACCACACTAGTCTGCATTTCTACCAACAGTGCACTAGGGTTCCCTTTTCTCCACATCCTCACCAGCACTTGTTGTTTGTTGATTTGGTTATGATGGCCATTCTGACCAGTGTGAAGTGGTATCTCATTGTGGTTTTCATTCGCATCTGTCTGATGAATAGTGATGCTGAGCATCCTCTCATATGTCTCTGGGCCCTCTGTATGTCCTCCTTGGAGAAGTGTGTGTTCAGGTCCTTTGCCCATTTTTTAATTGGGTTGTTTGTCTTCCTGGAGTGGAGTCATGTGAGTTCTTTATGTACTTATATATTTTGTAGATCAAACCCTTGTCTGAAGTATCATTGGCAAATGTATTTTCCCATATGGTTGGTTCCCTTTTCATTTTGCTGATGTTTTCTTTATCCATAGAGAAGCTTCTTATTTTGGTGAAGTCCCATTTGTTTACTCTTTCCTTTATGTCCTTTGCTCTAGGGGACATGTTGGTGAAAATATTGCTGCATGGAATATCTGAGATTTTCCTGCCTGTGTTCTCCTCTAGGACTTTTATGGTGTTGTGACTGATATTTAAGTCTTTTATCCATCTTGAGTTGATTTTTGTGTATGGTGTAAGTTGGTGATCTAAATTCTTTTTTTTTTTTTGCATGTAGCTGTCCGGATCTCCCAACACCATTTGTTGAAGAGGCTATTTTTTACTTCATTTAATGCTTCTCCCCCCTTTGTCAAATATTAATTGACCATAGAGACATGGGTGTATTTCCAAAATGTATCTTTTAAAAAATAATTCCTACTGTTATCTTATATTTGGGAAGCTACAACAGGGTGAAGTACAGAGTGAGAAAGTATATGGTTTGGGGATTAAGTGTGTGGACTATGGAGCTCGATTTTCTGGGTTTGAATCATGGACCTTTTTTGATCTATTTGCTTAATGTCTCTGCCTCCATTTCTTTTTAACCTATAAAATGGGAACACTTATCTCATGAGCAATTATGAGGATTAAATGGGTTAATGTAAGCAAAATGCCAAAACTAGTATTTGGCTTATAGTGAATGCTTGATATATATTAGAAATTAGTAGTACCATCCTGGAGCCATTGAATGAAAAATATATCACTTGATAAATTTTAGAAGGATGAGATGGTTATGCGTTTCTTGTCACTCTCTATGTGACTTTGCAATTGGTCTAACTGTTCAAAAATAATTTTTCAATCATTTTTAGCAAAAAGCTACAATTTCATGAGTGTTGAACTCTCTGAGATTATAATGGACCTCCTTTTAGTGCCTGGGGAAAAGGAAAAATGCCAAATGAAAACAGATTTCTCTGTAAATCTATACTTTTCATTTTCCTTTAACTCAAGAATACCTTTCCTCTTATTTGCTGGGGGTTGCAGGAGGAGAAGAGGGAATTATATAAAGAAGGTTTTTGTCCCCAGAAATAACATTCCAGAAAGCTTGATTCTGTTAAATGGATAGAGTTGTAATTTGAACCTGTGTGGTTACCAAAGAAGGTGCTTCCATGAGCATTTTGTTCAGTCATCTTTGATACTCTATCAGTGGATCTGACATGCGTTTCCTAAACTTTTCTCTTCTTATGACTAATAATTGCAAAGAAGTTAGTATTTGGATGTCACCCATAACCTTTAATAATATGACTTCCTGAACAGAAAGTAAGCTTTATCAGAGTCCCAATTTCATAGATTGATTCTGTGTTAACCAAGGTATTTTTCTTGTGTTTGAAACTATATGGGACACAGCTTAGACTAATGGCAAGAGAGCTGGATTTAAAGCCAGAAGTCCTGGCAATCTCTGCCTCTTAATTAGATTTGTAACATTAGGAAAATTTACTTTAATATTATAAGCTTTGGTTTCCTCATCTGGGAGATGAGGAAATAATGAAATCTAGTTCATAGAGTTGTATAAATGGTAAAATGGAATTAAAAATACTGATTGATTATTTAAAAGGTTTTATTTTACTCTTGGGACTTTTAAATTATTCTAAAATTTCTTTTGCTAAAGCAGAATAATTTTATATAATTTTCTCTTTATTTTCTCTATGGGTCCAGAAAAATAATTATGCTTAAAAATGTTCTGTTTAATGAGTAATAAAATAATCATCTTATGTAATTCAAACACAAGTATTTAAGTTGAATTAATTTGGATCCTGTAGTCAAAACAGAAAGTAAAAGTTTATTGAGAATTCAAAAATTTCTGAAAATTTTGCATATTCCTTATCCATAGTATTTATTTTTCAATGTCACTTAATTATCCAATTCAGTTAGTCAAGAGATAGTTATTGAGCCCCCATTACTTGCTGGTCTCTCTACTGGGCACTGAAAGGTGGTTGAAAGAGAGAATTTTTGTGTGTATCAATATCAAAAGAGAAAACTGTAATTTCAGCAATATTTCTACTAAAGTGCATCAAAAAACTAACATGTAGAAAAGCCATTTAGCTAGAATTTCCTTTTTTATTTTTTGCATCATAGAGGCAAAACCAATTGCAAAATATGAGCACAATGCAATATTTTCCCTCAGCTATGTAAACAAAGATGTGCATACAAATAAGGGGATATGGATCTTCTTACCATATTCAGAAATAGCCAGTTGTAGTCTCTCCCTTATGTCAACATATTGCGAAAGATAATTGAAATTCCAGCAAGTGCCTATGTTATTAACAGTGGAGTTGATGCCATTATAATCTTGTAAACATCCAGATGAATACAGCCAGATATATTGAAGAATGATTAAGTGTTGTAACCTACTGTAGTACTTAATAATGTTACCGTTTTGGTCCATTATTGAAATACTGTATCTGCTTGAATTAATGTTTATAATGGTGCTTTACTGCTATTGTCTACTTGTTTTTATCCTGATTTATGTGGTTAGCAGACTGAATACAATTTATGTTGAATTTTCTCAAGAAATGCAGTTTAGCAAAAGCACAAGTCCTTTTGAATGAACTCGGAATAGAGATACTGAAGATATAAAAGACAATGGTTTTGGTTCTCTAATTGTCTATAGAAACAAAACATATATTGTAAAAGGAAACATGGGTTCACAAGAAGATAAATAGACACATAAACCAGAGGCCAGTTGCTGGCAGAATTTCTTAGTTTGATGTGACTCTCTCTTTGACAGTTCTCCTAAGGTAGGTTATTTTGGAGAAAACATATGTTTCCATTTTCTCTCCCTCTGCTTCCCTTTGAGTCCCCAGGCTCCACTAGGGTCACAGAAACATTAAGGCTTTTGTCACTGTGATTAATAGCTCTTAAGATCATCTTTAATTCACTCACTAATGACTGAGGGTCTTTCTGCTCTCCGAGTAATCGGGTGATGTATGAGCCGATAGCACACCTTGTGCCAGAGGTGAAAATCATTCAGGCAATGCAAATATTGTCACGGGAACAAATGTTTTCCCTGTTAATAAAAATTAATGAATTCTACCCAGGAGCTAGTTAAGGAAGCTGTGGCAAAGGAGATCCAAGCCCAAATAACTTCTTACTGCTAAGAATCACTTCTGACTCCTTTCTAGATAAAGAAAAACACAGTAATTGCAGAGTATTTCTACATTTCCATAAGGGATCAAATGACAAACTAATTTAATCATAGAAATGCATTATGTTGTTTCTCAATTAATATTTTAGGTTCTTGAGTGTGTTTAGAACTGTGGGCTTTGGCATCTTATTTGTTTTAACCTTGGTTAAACTACAGTCTTCTAGCACCATACTTGCCTAATGAATACATTCCTCTCTTCATAGCCTAGTTAAAACCAAGAATTATAGTGGTCAGGGTTTATAACTATAAAATGATGTAATGAAGTTTAAATTTGAAAAACTCCCTGTAACACATCATAAAAGATTGATGAAACAGTCTGGAGATTAATAAGTAGTTTGAATAGTTTTGAGAGCAAAAACAAGAAAAACATTTGTTAACTCTATCGTTATATTTATTGAATTCCTTAAAAATAAAAACATCTCCTCTCTTAAAAATTTGCCTCACATCATTAAAGCTTTTCCCATAATATGTCTACCTGCACCCTCAGTTTATTTTGTAAGACAATAAACATACAATATTGTGAGAAGCTATGCCTACTCTTTATGTACTGAAACTTGCTGTTGAGTGAAATATGTTGTCTTTTGTTTCATTTTGATAGTCTGTGATTCTTTCTTCTAATGACCGAAATCCATTGTCTCAATGGAATAAATATTTCTGAAATAGCTCCCAGTCCTTCCCCTATCATTTACATCTTAGAACAAGAAAACACTAAACTTTTAAAAGACATTATTTTACCTCTCTCCACAGTGCTTATCTACAAAGGAACATATTACTGGGGTTGGTGGGGGGAGCTCGACTTGTTACTATTATTTCTGGTAGGCACCCAAGGAGAGTAGCTAATTTGTTCTTCATCAATGCCAAGGACAAATTAAAAAAAAAAGAAAGAAAGAAAGAAAGAAAGAAAACACTAACTGAATTATACATTTCTCTTTGCTTGCTTCTAAACTCTGCTTATTTTTCTCAGAATGTTCAAATAAAAACATCGGACTTTTGACTGTATATTTTGTACATTATCTCAGATTCTATTTGTATGATTTTTACATGAACAGAATTTAAAAAATATCAGTAGATGATGTTAATTATTTAAGTATACTGAATTTTGAAAATATTAAAAGATAAAATCAATTATTAGCTAAGTTTTGAAACTGAAAAGGCTATTCCTGTTTGAAGAGTCTATTCCTGCCCCTACTACCTACCATTACTAAGGCTAGAGCCATTTTTTTTCCAAAATGAATTCAGGTGATAGTTCTGCTATGTCCAGCTTGGAGTAGGATTTTTCTCTAGACCTGTGCTTCTCCAAATGTGGTCCTTGGATCACCAGCATTTCAAATCACTTTGGGAGGTCTCACCCATAGTCACAGTGAACCTCTGGGATGGGGTCTGGGTATTCGTATTTTTAACAAGCACCCCAGACGACTATTACCCAAAGGTTAAGAACTACTGCTCACAATGTTACTAGGAGAAATTTCATCATGACAACATTGGTTGTAATTATATAGGCTATTTTTTTTCATTCACATAAAATGAATTTTCCACAATTGGGTTTCACTGTTTCTATAAACTTTTATATCTTACCTTTGATTCCAAAAGAAAAATGTTGAGTTTACACAGCTTCAGTACATACCTGGTGGGTAAAGGGTTTGGGCAAGTGCAGACAACAAGGAAATCAAATATGAGCTTTTTGCCCAGAGAAGTTCTAATCACATAGTAAACAGTTAGAATTTACACAGGTCTTTATTTAATTAAGCCTGAGAACCACAATTTAGTTGCAGCTGTAGCAGAGTCTTGGCACAGAATAGAACAATCTAGTATAGCCTTTAACCTTTCCCCTTTTAACTATGCTTATAAGAATGCGTGTGTTTCTTTAAGAAGGTGCTGCATATCTTTAAACACTGTTTGTAGTCTTTGATATAAAGGTCACCTCACTGTGCACATATTTTAAAAATTCAATAGTAAAGAAAATAGATGAAATAGATGCATCACTTAACAGGACTTTTAAAAATCTGTACAGTTGAAATAACTTATCCGTGTGATGAACGTTCATAGTTTAAAGTTTTTCTGGTAATTTTTAATGAGGAATATGTGTGTGTGTGTGTGTGTGCGTTACTTTGATATCTACTTTGCTGTTTCATAGATCTTGTTCCACTCCATACTTCCTTGTTGTTGAATATTCTTTAGTAACTTTTTGAGGTCAGCTAAGGCTAAATAAAATAATGAAAACAAAAGAATGACAGTAGTACTGTCATTGTCATTCATGCCAAATGGAAGAAATAATTAGGATTCATACCAGCCATCAAAGTCTTTGCACCCTGGGCTACCTATGACTTGCAGACATACATAGGCTATGTTAACACAATATATTAAAAACTCGAGCAGGGAAGCCTCACATAAAAATCCAGAAGTTTGGCTTGTCTTGAAGTATCAGACTCTGGCCATGCCAGGACACTGTTCTACATTGCAATAGTCAGCCATGGCTGAGTAGCAGCTGCTCTCTTAGCTGAAGCGTGGCCTCTCCAGTCCCTCTGCCTTTACCTTCCAATTTTGCCTTATACTTCATGTACATTTTGTGCTTGACTCTTGTAGGCAATTATATATGCAGGCACTAATCCATGCTAATGAACAGAATACCCCAAATAGGATAATCTGAATATCCCAAAACCATGTGTATTTGGCTTAGGATTTGTGGCAGACCATTCTACCTAATTGCATTCACCTTGGTAAATATTGGAATTAGTTTGTATGACTCTGAGTCTAATCAGGTGAGTAAATCAGGAAATCTCTTTGGGGGTCACACATCGGAGAAGTCCACTTGAGCTCAAAGTTTGAAATACAGACTTTTCCCCTTACATTTGGTGGTAGAAATCTCTATTTCTTCTTTATGGATCTTAGAATCCTATAATTCTGGAAGACATGGGTCTTGACAATATTCTACCAGCAATGGTAAGCCAGTAGGCAGTGCCAACTTCAAAACATGATTATCAAGACAACTATGCAATGTATTGCAGTCTCTTAGTAACCATAGGAAGTTCTCAGGATCTTGTCATAAGCCTGAATTTCCAAGGCTGACAGATCCCCGCTACTCTCTTCCTCCCCCTCCCACTTGAAGAAAGGCCACAAGTTCGTATTTCCCCACTAGCTAATGACCGTGGGCTGGTCTAACACTGCTGTAAGCCCTTTGGTGTAGTCCAACACCACTTCTTTCAGAGGACACATCTTCCCTTTTTATTAGCAAACAGGATGGCTTAGATATAACTTTATAGGACATTTGCTGGAGCATAATTTAATATGATTCATTTCCCCTTATATGTAAAGACAGTGACTGAAACAAACAAGGGGAAAACCAAACCCAAAAATGTTATTGGAAACTTGCACTTGAAAATGTATAAAATTCTATTGGAGCCTAGGGATTTATTTAGAATGACTTGGCATTCTTTGCTTGGATGTCTAAACAGGCCTTGTGATACCATTTTTGGCCTCACTTTGAACCTAGTGTAATAAAGAAGGAAATGAAAGCAAAGGTAAACTTAAAGTATTGTTTTACTCTAAATGCTTTCAGTAAAGGGTCTTGTTATCTAATGATTGGTACTAGATGGCTGGTATAAATCGTACAGTCTGTTCTTTGCACTCATGGCTAAAGGAGGCAAAGGCAAAGGAAATCAATTGGAACTAGCAGGTAACAAATGACTGGTCTTAGGCAAACATAGCAGGTGGGGAAAATAGACTTGTGGACAAAGATTACTGGGAAACAGTAAGTAGGACTTCCTTTTCTTTTTCAAAATCCAGTGCAATTATACAAAGTGACTAATTGGACAATTATGAAAGACAGAGCGGTTTTATCTGTTACCACTATGGGTCTAGACCATGGGTACTACTAGTTTTTCAAGGGCCTACTCAATATTTATGTGACTTGAACACAATTACTAGCTTCAAAATATGAATGAAAATGATAAAATGAAAAATAATAAACATTTCTCAATATGGTATTTACTATATTGGCCAGCCAATTGTAATACAACTCATCTAGAGTTGGGTTTGAATTATATTGAATCTGGGATGTGGGTACATTTTAATTTTTGATATAATGTAGGATGCAGCTTCCAAAATTAAGTAGCTAGGACAGGCAAAAGTCTTAAAATGGCCTGATAAAGAATTGCCTTTTATAGCTATATAACATCTTTTGCCAGAGACCATCCATAATATTGGAAATGAGGATTAATTGAAAAACAAATTACTTTTGACTAGTTCTATGAATGGGATGGACATATTGTGCAAAGTAGGATCTTGCTGGAGCAGGCATCGATGGACTTTTCCACTTCTGACTTGTCTAAACTCATGCCACTCTTATTTATTTTTCAAAGTATATATTTTTCTTTTATAGTTCAGTGCTCTTTCAAAGTATCTAAGTACAAGTCAAACTATATCTCTGAACTTTGAGCTGCAAGAGAGACAGTGGAACTCTTCACAACATACGGACCACCTAATTGTGCATTTGTACCATTCCTCTCACTTTGTTTTCAGGAATTTCATGCACATTATCTTATTTGATCTTCACCGCAATCATTGATATGGGGGATTGTTGGTATCACTGACCGCATTGGACCAGCGATGATGGGGAGTCTGAGAGACATAGTGACACAGTATTAGTTATACAACTATTGAGTGCAGAAGGGCTTGCAACCCAAATGTTCTAATGTCAAAACCATTCAACCTGCTTACTAAAACCTTCATCCAGCTGCTGGACATGTATCAGTTAGGGTATTTCTAGAGCTGAATTTTCAAGGTGTTTTCTCCCCGTAAATTTTACATATCGTCTGATGGAAAATATGTTTATCCATTCATGAAAAAAATGTTTGTCGAATATGTGCCATGTGCCAGTATGGTGCTAGGCTTTGAACTTGTGATGGAGAATAAGATCAATACATTCCCTCCCCTTCGGTGCTTAATTCAAGGTTGGATTCACTGCTTAGACTGAAGCTGAATTAATGTGGTCTATTATTTTTACCACAAAATTATTTTAATTATAAAAACTGAGTCTCCTCCATATCACTCTTACAACCTTAAGACAGACAGGCACACACACACACACACACACACACACACACACACAGTCATTTGATAAGAGGCTTGATTGACTTGTTCAGGCAGTTTTGGTATCTTATAGCTGGAATATCAGGAAACGCTTATACATAGCATATCTGGTCCTGTGTTTTGAGTTCTCATTCTGACCATTATTAATTGCCAAAGTCATTACATACAGAGGATTTCAGAGTCATAGAATTTTGCACTTAAAAGGGGCTTTAGAGTTGACTGCAGTCTCTCATTTACAGATTATACCTTTTGGATAGCCTTACTTGAAATTAAGTACAATCTGCCTGTTGTTCCCATGACCCTTTGTTTATACCATAGTCTTTGACTTTTGGCTTTGTTTGATAGTTATCCAAGTGTCTGGCCCCTCCCCTGGACTCTGAGCTTCTCCTCATTTTCCTTGCTTTTTCTTTTCTTCTTTTTTTTTTTAACCTTCGTCCACCCCAGTACCTGACCCAGAGCCTCCCAGGTGGCGTCGGGATAAAAACGCAGATGCATGGATTTTGCCTTTGATTCCAGTGCCCTTCCACCACGAAACCTCCTGTTGCTTTAGTTTGTTGGTCTGGAAAAGTAGATAATAGTCTCTAGAGTTTTGTTTGTAAAAAACAATTTGAGACACAAAATACCTTACTACTACAAAGCACCGTAGAGCTACCATTGCTTCATCAGCATAGTCTTCTCTAACAAATGTCCAGGATTTGTGTATTAATTTGCTAGGGCTGCCATAATAAAATACCACAGACTCGGTGGCTGACATAACAAAAATTTATTTCCTCTCAGTTCTGGAGGCTAGAAATCCAAGGTCAAGGTGTTGACAGGTTTGTTTTCTCCTGAGGACTCTGTCCTGGGCTTTCAGGTAGATGGTAGCCTTCTTGCTGTGTGCTCACACGACCTTTTCACAGTACCTGCATGCTGGCTGTGTCCGAATCTCCTCTTCTTGTAAGGACCTGTGGGATTAGGGCCCACTTTAGTGACCTCATTTTTAAGTTAATTACATCTTTAGAGACACTATTCCCCAAATAGTCACATTCCGAGGTTAGGGCTTCAACGCCTGAATTTCACAGGGACAACATTCAACACATAACAATTTGATTCACCTCTTTATTGATTTCTTTCTGTCTCTAATTGCACTTTAGGTGTCTTTCAAACACATGTTTTACCCTGAAAGGGAGTTATAGTGATATAAAATACAGTGATAATCTCCAAACTCCTCTCTGTGATAAGATGATTTTTATTTTAGTAAATACCTTCTCCCTGGCTCTTCCATCTTCTGTTTAAGATGTTGTTGCCAGTAACGTGGAGCGAGTTTAATCACATCTCGATTGAGATGTCTATTGGCTTAACCATGTCAACACAATTTTTTTGGTTTACACAAGGCTGCCTTGCTTTTAATGTCCAAATTGACAAGATTCAGCTTTGTCATTGTTTGGAATCAGTAAGGATGGTGATTTTTTTTTTTAATAGCTGTAGAGGCTTCCTTTACTTTTGACCAAGATTAAATGTGTGAAGTTATCAATAACACAGATGATAGCTTTTTATTTGACATTGTTAGCTCCCTGGACCCACCTAAAAGAAGAGGAAATCTTTTACCTCAAGAAAATACAAGGTGATTATACTGAACTGAGAACTAAAAAGGATAGCATTTGGTAAAGAAAGCAGAGAATAGCGTAGCTCTGTGACTTTAAATGATAGTATGTGTTTAAACATCATGATTTTGACTGAAGAGAAGTAGAAAGAAAAGTTGAAAAGTGCACATATTAGCATTTCTGTAACATCTGAAGAAAAGTGCATAGAGAAAAAATTAAGAAACTAGAAGAGCTTTGAGAAAGGGTTCACAACATGAAAAGCTTTCTGTTGTATATGCATGTTTGTTACTGAAGATATGTGGCCCAGTGGAAAGAATATAGTATGTGACTATAGATCTCTCTGGTTCCCAATGTCTTCATCTATAACTTGGGAGTTCATTAATTTCTACCAAATAAGGTGGTTATGAAGATTTAATTTTTATATGTATAGTGCCTGGCATACAGTAGACATTCATTAAATGCAGGCCTTTTCCCCCCACTTTCTCCACTTGCCTTCCGTTACTAACTAGATGGTTACATCATGCCAGCATTTTATGGTTTCACATTTGAAAGAGGGACTCTCAGTAATCTATTGAAGAATTTTCTCTGCTCCATGTACAACTCAATTAATCTCATATTAACTATAATTACTCTTCTAGCCCTTTTACTTCAGTAATTACTAAACTTGTAACTGCTATAAACTGACTCTCATATGTTTCATGTTATTAGTGCAGAAAACTATTCATTTACTTCAAATTAGATGGATTTCAAAAGGTGAAAAACACTTTTCAGCATGAGTGAACTGAGAAGGGTGGAAGGGGAATGTTAATTTACCACCATGTTTGGAAGCTTTGGGCATCTGCCGTGAACACAGAGATGTCATTTACCAATGTCCCAGTGATATACCTGAGCATCGGATGTTCCTTCTCCCTGACTAGGTGTCCACTGTCTGGACATTACTCTTTAAATCTGAGCTTAGGCTGTTCCTCAAGACCTTAAATGACTTTCACTTGTAACTATGGCCCCAAGGTCTCTCCAAGGAGCATGCACTGACCTGGCAGAATCATCAGAAAAATGTTGATGACTTCTTTCTATAAGATTATTAAAATCTTTTAGCTGAAGTTTTCACATAGGCTTTTAGAAAAATCTGTGTTACAATGGGTGGAACAGACTCAGTCAAAATTATATTTTTGTGTTAGCAGAACTATTGGGTAGGGGATTACAAGGTAATGGCTGCCATTTTATTAACTTTTTTTTTCAATGGAAAAGTATTCTGTGATATTTATTGTAGACTATTGTTAAAATATAAACAGTAGTAAAGAAAAATATCATGCATAAGCTTACCCTCAGAGATAACCACTTTCAATATTTTGGGTATGTATTTGTTCATCTTTTTCCCTCTGTATAGATCTTATGTAACCAAAAGGGCAAAATTCCATGCTATTCATTTTGAAAATCTACTTTACTTTTTCACTCAATGTACTATGAACATTTTCTCATATTACATAATACTATTCTTCTTCAACATATGGCTGCATTGAATTCCATTGTGTTTATTTTCCCAAAGCTTTTGCTGTTGGACATTTGATTGCTAAGATTTTTCATTATTATAAAGAATGCTGTAACACACAGTACAGTAGAGTGGTCAAGAGTGTGGGTTTTTGAATATATTTCATCAATTACTGATTGACCAAGGTGCTTTGTCAAAATCTCTATTTCCTCAGCTTTAATGCAGGTGTAGTGAGAGGATCAGCTTCACAGGGTTGTACCGAGACTGGATGTAAAGTCTTAAGATAATTATTGCCACATAATAAATACTCAACAAATGTTCCTGTAGTTGTTCTTTTTTTAATTACATACATTTTCTTGCACAGTCTCATTTATAGAGATAGAATTTCTGGATCAAAGCCATAATCACTGTAAAAATTTTGATTCCATATTAACATGATGAACCATATTTGGACAGAATTTGAGAGAATACCTATATGTCAGGTATAGATCTCGTGCATGGGAAACTTGAATTTGTAATCCATAGCTCTGATAGGTCTGTTTTCTACTAGAAAAAGCATGAAAATGCACATTTCTTCTCTCTTAATTGATGAGTTACTCTGGTGCCATTGAAGTCGCCTGTGCAGGGCATAAAAAATTGAAAGTGTTGCAAGGTCCTTTGAGACATGAGAATTAGATTTTTATTCTGTAAGCTTATAAATTTTCATTGATTCCAACTGGTTATCTGGGGTGTATGTAAGTAGGAAGTTTCTGCAAATGAACAATAAATTTTAATTTTCCTCCTTTTCCTTTGTTTAGCTGGGAACCTCAGGGTCTGGTTTTCCTTATTGTAGCTAATCTGAATGTATGGTCTTGGGTGTTTCTGTAGTATATAACAGAGTCTTTTCTTCAACTGAATCTGAAACTCTTCCAAAGTCAGAAGGAGAAAAAAAAAAACTACCCCTGAAAGAAATCACTTGTTTGACTATAATAATCTACAGAAACTGGTTAAAGCATTAAACAAAAAATAAATGAATCAGATAGTTAGAACTAGTATGTCAGGAAAATAGAACATAAAATGCCTCTGGAATCTGTAGAATATTTTCTGGTACAAGGGGGTTTCTGAGTCATGGTTCATTTACAATGTCTGTTTCCTCACTCAGGGAAGGGTTTCTAATAGATTCAAGGAGACGCTAAGCTTTGCAAATGTCTTGCTCAAATAAAGGCAGCTCTGTGAGGGATAGATTTGTTCTGTTTATGGAGAAAACTTGCCAGTCATGTTTCACATTGTGTACCCTTCAGAGGAACAACCGTCTTCTTTCACATCATGGTAAAGATGGAGGTTTGTACAATTGCGTCTTCAAGGTCTCTGATCAGAGGGTTCATGAGCCATGACTTTTTTAGACTAACTGGAGATTGACTGCCAACTTGTTCCGGAAGTCATGGTAGACTTAGAGAAATGTACCACGAGTCAGATCAGAAAGACTCTGAAAGCCATCCTGAAGTTTTACTACTATAAAATCAGATGGAAGGTTTAGCTGTACCACTGAAAGGATACTATTTTCAGCTTTTACACTAGAGCACCATGGTCTCTGCACAGTAGGAATTTGACAAAACCTCAGCAGTCTTGAAGATGCTTGTCTTAGTTTTCAGGTCAGACTAAGAAATGGAGCTCTTGAGCCAGTCCTATAGGCGGTGGTGTCCCAGAACAGTGAGTTTTTCTTTGTTTCAATTGGAATAACTGCAGGAATGTTGGGAAGATGATGAAATGTCATGGGCTTAATGGAAGCTTTAAGCAGTTGACTATAAATTCTGGCAGAGGGAGAAAGGTACATTTTTTGGCTTGTTTGCATCTTAGACTAAATCTCTGGGACCATTGGAAACCAAGTAAATATCATCTGACTACGTCAGGGCACATCTGTCTTCTACATATATCCTAGCTTGGTTTTGGTGCAGGGTTAAATATTACCTCCTGGTAATCAATGAAAACTTAATTATCAAGCATAATGAGGATTTCATGTTAGAAAAGAGGTTTTTAAAACTTAGGAGGTAACTTGAATGGAACTTTGGAAAACCAAGTCTGTGGTTTTGCTTGGATGAAACTAATGAGCTCTTCTGGACATCAGCCTCCTCATCAGAAACATGATGGAGTTATATTTGGTGACTCCCTCATGTCCTGTCTACTGCTAAAGCATCTTATTAGGAATCATGCTCAAAAATCCTCACTCATATCAAAGAACTTTATGAAGAATTCCTATCAAAGATAAACCTGTATGACTAGTTTCAATTATTTTTTCTGTAGTATTTTCACTGTATTAGTCAAGTCAGGCTGCTGTAATGAAATACCATAGGCTAAGGGGCTTAAATAACAGATGTTTATTACAGTTATAGAGGCTGAGAAGTTGAAGATTATGGTGCTAGCGTAGTCAGGTCCTGGTGAGGGTTCTCCTTCTGGCTTGTAGACAACTGCCTTTTTGCCCCATCCTCACATGGTGAAAAAGAGTGAGAACTCTCGTGTTTCTCCCTCTTCTTATAAGAGCACTAATTCCATCATGAGGGCACTGCCCTCATGACCTCACCTAAACCTAAGTACTTCCCATAGGCTTTATCTGCAAATCTCATCACATTAGGGGTTAAGGGGTTCAACCTATGAATTTTTGGGGGACATTTAATCCATAACACTCATCTTCTTCCAAAATAGGATGAGATTTCCTTTTCACTACTGCTAAGTGTCAGCATGGGATCCAAGTTTTCCCCTTACAGATAATCAGAGAATTTGAAGTTGAGAAAAGCATGGTTACGAGCCCTGAAGAGACAGGAAATGATTTAATAGAAAGGAACTCTGGGCAAACCCTTTCCCCCCTGAAACCTAAAGAGGTTAATTGGATGTATTCTGTTTTACTTCCTATTGGTGCTTCCATGTGTGAAGCCTTCATTTAAGAAGGTTCTGTCTTTTATGAATCAGTGACATTGGAATGACTCACAGTGTCCATATTTATAGTGAGGCTTGCTTCTCAAAAGGTGGTCCGGGGTCTGGCAGCATTAGAATTCCCTAGGAGCTTGTTAGAGATGGAGAATCTCATGACCCACGTAGATCTACTGAATCAGAACTTGTGTTTTAACAAGATCTCAGGTGATTTCCATGCACATTACAGTTTGAGAAGCACTGATAGAGCATGTAGATGATAGACTTATGGTCTAAATTTAGTTATTTTTCTTACTTACCAGAGCACTCTTTTGGAAGCAATAATGATAATAGTTATAATTTATTGTATACTTTCTCTGTACTATGCCAAGCCTCTTATTTTCAAGCTCTGCAACAAGACTGGTGATATTTTATTTTATGTGATATATGTTATTAAAGCATAGAAACTCAGAGAGGTAAAGTGACTTGTCCAAGGTTGCATGCTTGTGAATGACAGAGCTTGCCATTAGAGTGAGGATTTTTCTGACTATTAAATCCATGTATTTATCACTGGGTCATATGGTTTAAATTTTATTTAATACACATTATTATACTGAGAGGACCTTGATAGGTGAGTCTCTGCTAAAAGTTCAATTTTAATTTTTAGGGCTAACACTTTTTTTATTTTTGGAGAGTTTAGTGTCTTAGACCTTAGAAGTGAAAATAATTGCCTTTCTTAACTCCCTTAAATGACATAAATTCCTTAGACAAATGAATGTAATATAGAATGTTAAGCAAAAACTTTTGGGTTCTAAGTCTAGGAAAAGAAATAAACAATCTGAGGTTTCGTATCTGTGAAAAGAAAGTTTACTCTGTGGATTGCTTTATTTGGGGAATACTAATATGTTTCTGTTGCATTATTTATATTTTTTTCATTTTTGATATTGTACTTGAATTTTGATTATATTAGGTACCATTCAGGAATGTAAATGATCATGGTAATCATTTTCTGTTATCAAAATGCATTTTTCTTCATTATTACAGTAATTCACACTAAATTCTGATGTCATGCATGGCATCTTGGGAACAAATGAAATGACAAAGAGATGTGAGTCTCAGCTATAACTGACTTTCAAATATATTATTGGTAATATTTATTGGTAAAACAAGCATTGGTACAAAAAGTTAGTTACCTAGGTCATTACTGCATGGTGTTTCTTCTTAAAAAGACCAGACTTTCCCTTGGATTAACATAGATAATCTAAGTAGAGAGAAGGGAACGTTAATCATATCCACCTATTTATTGCTCCTCTTACTCGCTGGAGAAGTTGTTAACTTAGAAATACCAGAGAATTTCTGAGTCTGAGCAGTGACACCTTCCAATCTGAATACAAAGAAGAATTGTAAACACACGTGCACACACACAAAAGAGAGAAGGTCTTTTTTTCTTTTTTAAAATAAAGTCATGCTATAATTGTTTGGCTTGCCATCCAGGAAAAAGTAGTATTCTCACTGGTCAACCTAGGTGATAAAAACAAGACAGTGCACGTGGATGGCAAGGAAAACGGAAGGGATCAAAGGAAAACAACTAGGAACATAGGATTTGAAAGGGAGCAAGGCAACCGTGCTACCATGTAAAAAGGACTAGGTAAGATGAGAGAATTAGACCTATTGACCGTGGACCACTGACCAGCTGGCAGAGGAGACTGGTAATGGACCTAGGGAAAGAAAGCAGAAATGCCATGCGAAACAGCATAGCAACCTGAAAATCCTTGTGGTAAGGCCAACAACTCCGCATTCCTTAGCGGTGTCCTGAAGCAGCCACAGGCTAGCATGGTTCAATAATTGTGCTCACAAAAATGACTTTAAGAAGGTTGTTTATAGTACATGATCATCATTTAAAAGCCACCAGAGCCTAAGAGTTAGCCCTGAAGAATCTAGAAACTCATTCCCTTTCCTGGTTGTGACAGATAATAGACCTGTTCTTGTGAGACCATGTGTCACCTCTCAGTGAATCCTTTGAGTTCCAGCAGGACTGGAATTTGTCATGACTGCAGTGACTTCATAGGAGATGTAGTTACAAGAAAAACACCGTACACTGCCATCGTTGCCAAATTTGCCTACTATATTATTCTATGGAACGTTGAGATCCTTGACAGGAGATGAAAACATACCCTGCATAAAACTGTGTTCAATGGAACATTTAAGAAATACTCTTTATTTTAATTATCTTCAAGGTCCCTTTATATGTACCTATCTTATTTCAAAGTGCATGTTCTTTTCCAGTTAAAGTGTCTTCAGGTAACTTTTTAGTGACCATCTCATGTTAAAATGTCATGTTCTTAGAAATTACGTGCTTGGTTTGTAAGGCTGCAAATTCTTCATCTGTGAGAAGAATTGGAACTGAAAATGAAATCATGTGGCAAGGCTATTCTTTAAAAATGATTCATAGTTGAACCGAAGGAGTGGGACTCTCTTCTCCCTTTTCACTACCTATAATTGCTTCCATGGAGGAAACTACCTTGCCCTCGCTCTGCAGACCTGCCTCCCATGAGGAAATGTGTTTGCTAGTTGCTTAATTGCTCAGATAGTAAGAAGGCACTGCCCTGGTTTTTTGTTTCTTTGTTTTCAACATTTCCCCTATAATTCGATCCCAGATCCCCAGATTCTTAGAATTAAAAGAACGTGTTAAAGGTTAAAGAGGTAGGCATTGTGGGTTTGCTGTAGGGATTGGACTAAGAAGCTAGGTCCCACGTTGCCCAGGCCAGAGCTCTTCCTCAGACATCTTCTTGTTAAGACTGAAGCAACTGCTGAACTTCCTTAGGAGTAGCTGATTGGTGGAGAGAAACAAGAACCTGGGAGATGGAAGGTCTGGATTGGGTGCTTGAATTGGCTCTATCATTTTAGGCTTCAGTTGTTAAGAAGATTAAATGTGATGGCTTTATGGGTCACTTCCAGTTCTTGGTTTTGTTTCCTTAAGCATATGTTGTGACTAAAAGAGGTGGGTCCAATTCCCATGTGCCTTAAGGAAGAAAGAGGTATGATTGCAAGTGTTTCTGTTCCTGAATTTAATGGTCTCTCTGTGGTTTAAAGTACTCTTCTTGGATACTTTGCTGACATTTTGAATTACTTACAGTCACACGGTGGTACTTTAAGTTTGAATCCAAAACCATCACACCTGCCTTCAGGTAATGGTAGCCCTGAAAATATGCACCATCCACTCACTTGTGCCTTCCCGCCCTAATATAATAGTAATTCTTTTCTGAGAAAACATGGTTAGCTTCTGTCTTCTGCTTACAATTGGCAGGATTAAAAATGAATACCTGAATTGGGGAGTGTTCACATATAAATGAAATGCTTTTGACAATTGCCTAAACACCTGTTTAAGAAAGCCTTTTTCTTGCTGATGAGTTAGGATTTCTCAGATTATTCTGCCAATGTCTGTTTTCACCTGCTTTAGAGATTGTAGGTGTTCCTGGTCTCCAGCAGCATCTCAGCCTTGCCTGACAAACACAAGGCCCTGTTAGCCTCCCCGCCCCAAGGATCACCGGCCTGCTTCCTGGAACCCATCACCTTTGGCATCTTCCCTGATGAGCTCAGGGTTAACTTTTCCCAGAGTTGTCACTAATCTTTCTCTAGCTGATATTGTTCCTATTACTTCTTTGCAGCTTTATATATATTTTTCAAGGTAACCTGGTTTTATTTCTTTTCTGAAACAACTTGAATAAAACATAGAGGTTGAAAGTCAATAGTGTTTTCTTGACCACAAATAAAACACAAAACTAAGTGCTCAATAGTAGATGGTGTTTTTGGAGCTGAAACTCAATGGTCACTGAACTGAACAGTTGAAACTTTTTAAAGAGAAAAATCTTTGACCCAAATTGAGAGGTTGTTCCAGTCCTTTGAAAAGCTAGTGGTTGGTTTGCAGTCAAATGAAGATTAGTGACATTCTCATATATTTCAGTGACTTCACATTGTTGAGATCATACTGTTCCTAATGTTCTTCACACCCGACTCAATTTTTTCCTTTTTGCCTTTCTTTTAAAGTCAAACATTATCATAATTAATATTTAAAAAGGGATTTTTCCTGGGAATCGATGAGACATTTTGGCATTTGCCTTCATTTTCTTTGGAAGATGTTTATTTTTCTTGTCAGCTGCAAGGGAAGAAACCTGCTGTGAAAACTGATAGACCCCAGCTGTCAGAAGCATTTGTCTGGTATTATTTGGATGGCATACCCATGGTATTACCAAAGGAGTGTGGCAGACGCTAAGTGAGAAACACAAGGAACATCATCTTATTTTTGCATGGAAAACAGCATGGGTTTTCAAGAGTATGATCATTGTAAAAGACATAACCCAAAGAAAAGTTTTAACATAAATATTTATGTAAGGTATGTATGACACATCTGGCCTCGCAACTTTTGGATGCTTTAGCACTTTAACTGTAGCACAAGGCATTGTTCTTATATTAGAAATGCCATCTGCAGTGATGATATGTTTTTTGGAGCAGTGGAGGCTTGTCACAGTGGAGATGTCAGGACACCAGGCACACACTTCCTCCAGCTACATGTCCTCAGGAGGGAAAATCACAGTGCAATGCTGTCCTTGGGCATAACCCACACACTGAATCTGTGACACAGCGATGTTCTTTTCGAAAGTATTTTTCTATAGCATGAAATATGTAACAGGGAGAATTGCAAGAAAGTCATTTTATAAGCATTCCTGCTTGTGGTTACTTTGGGATCTGGATTCTTGGGAGAACAGTGTCTTTCCTTTTGGTTTTATGACCATCTTTTTCTTAATGCTTAGAAAGAAAAGAGCTTTGCCAAACACATTTTTTTTTTCTGGCATTAGTGTCTTCTGGAAAATGAAAATGGAAATGGCCCAGTTTCTCTTAGTAATGTCTTCAGATATTTATATGTAGTTTAACGGTTTCATCCAGAAAAAAATAAAGCTCCTTTTTCCATATTTTTTTCAAGGATAGAATTTAAAATTTACCAGGTTACTGTCAATTGAAAGGAGGACTTCTATGGTGACATATGCATACACAGACACATATATGTATATGCACATATTCATGTAGAGATGGACGATATTGCTAGCATGAGTAGAGGAGAATGGACAAGAGATACGCTTACAATGCATTTCTATGACTGATTTGGTCTAAAGTAAGCATTTCATATTTTCATTGATGGCAGGTGAGTCCTTTAAATTTTTGCTAATAAATGGACAACTCAACAGAATATAAGATAATGACAATGTTTTGCATTGTCAATTATTTCATCCTGAAGTAACTATTCTGTGACTTCATGGAAAGTGTTTAAAGAACTCTAAAATAATCCAAATATAATGGAAGGAAAAGGGAGTCTGTGTTTTGAGAGGATGGAACACACGGGACTGTTCAATCTAGTTTGTGAGGAGATATTTATTCACTCTTAGGCACAATTCCACAACTCACTTAACTTCTTACATGTGGAAGAGATGAGTCAAATGATATTTCTTATTTGTCCAGAACATTTCTTCTTTTTTTTTGACAACAAGTATTGATCATGCTCTATGTTACAGAAACCATGGGGTCTCAGTTTCTAGGAGGAAAGTTGAGACATGGCCATGGGCCTCTCTCATCTCCCTTTCTTATAAGTAGGCATCAGTGCACAAAAGACACAATAAATAACAGGTCTCATAAGCTGCCGAAGGCCATGCCAATGGGATTCCAATACAAAAGTTGGCCTTTATTCTATCACACTGTCACTTCCAAGAAGAGCTAGCTGATGGACAACAAATGTTTGATAGTTTAAAAACTACCAGAGAAAAGCCCACTCTTTTCTTCACAATGTTCTCCAAAAGCACTAGGAAACAAATTAATGCAAATATAATTCAAGTTAAAGTACTATTTTAGCATAGTTGTTTTGTTACAACTCTTCTTCTGATGGCCATTCTCTGGGTAATTTTTGTGCTAAGCTTTTTTGGATTTTGCCTGACATGTTGATAGCAGAGTGGTGTGTCCTGTGTGCATGGAAAATAAACGTGAAAAATGACTTATTGTTGCTGTCTGAAAGCTCTCCAGTTTCTGAATTCTAAGGCAAATTAGGCCTCAGATTTTATTTTTGTTGCTGTAGTATCAGTGAATATTAAAAACTAGAATGTCTGAATTTGTCTGTATCTACCATCTCAGAAAAGAGAATTTTCTTTTTCATAAGAACAAAGTTAAGCATTTTAGAAAACCTCTCCATATTTCCACTTCTCTGACTTTAAGTTACTTTCCTCCAAGTGGTTTTAAAATTACAGTCATCAGCTTAGCTGCAATGGGATGGATGCTCTTCTATCTCAAGAATCCAAAGAGAAATTGTTAGCTAATTTAAATGGTATTTGCCATGGTCAGTGAAGAAAATTACCTTTTAAAATGCTGCTAAAGTACTGAGAGTACAGTTACGAGGGTTAAAACTGAATACGTAAAAAGCCATTCTTGCAATGCATCTGTTTGGAAAACAAATGTACTTAAAATGAGATAAGTACAAAATAAAATATTGCATCACACAGACCTATTCAATTTAAAGCAGGTGGAACCTTGAATGATAGGTAGCATGAGTGGGGGGTGTTACAGAGTTTACCCACATGTGGTTTAAGGCTAGAGGATGATTTTTTAAGATCAGTTACTACCAGTAAACCATGTCAACCACCCTGTGAAAATCTTGCAGAGCTGCTAAATGATTTTATGTAGAGAACACTAGTAACTCTCCTTTGGAAAAAGGGAAAATGCAAGCAAAATTAAACAAAAAAATATGATTTCTCAATCCTGAAAGGATATAGATTTGGGAATTGAAACCCTTTAGTTTTTGGTTTTATCAAGTTAGTCCATGAGATAAAGTAAATCAGCAACAGATAATTTGCAATCATTGATGTAAAGCTGAAAGGAGCTGTGAGTCAGTCTTCTCAGTTTGGGCCTACAGGTCAGTGAGATACTGTGTCCAACTTTGCAAATGAGCTGACTGTGACACAGAGAGATTGAATGATTCTACCACTGTCACATAGCTACTATAGGAAATTCAGACCTAGGTTATTATCACTTCTTCCCCTTCCTTGCGTATCTGAAACCACACTGGTTTTGTTTTGTTTGGTGTTTTTTTGGCCTGTGAGATTATTATTTAATATATGTGGACATCACCACATTTCTTAAGGGCTCACAGGGGTCAAAGCACTATGCCATAAGGAGACTGGCGTTGTCCACCCTAATCCTTTGTTGAATGTGACTGCCCACTCACTTTAGGTGTTATGGAAGGCATTTTACTTATTCTATTTCTTTTAATCATTGCAAAACCCCCTTAAAAAGTGTTTTTCTTATGTTTTTACAGATGAATACAAACCTGAGGCCCCAACCTGGTTCAATCACTTGCGTACAGCCAACCAGGATCAAAAGCTAGTTCTCTTTATGTTTTTATTATTTCTGAAATCTTCATGGGAAGGGAGAATAAAGAATGGGGCTGTGGTTGATAATTTCAAAGTTTCTATTATCTGAGTAGAGAAAGACCCACAGAATACATCTAAGGAAAACGAAAGCATCAAGACCCTTACTTTTGGGGACCCTGGGTCACTTCTCAGTGAGGACTCTTAAACCTCGCTCTGTTGTTTTCCTTGTTAGGGGCTTTCCTTTATTGCATATTAATTCCTTGTCCCTGTGGTAGGAGAAATTTAAGGAGCAGGAAAGGGCTGTCTGGCTCAGTGGGACTGAGCTGTTATTTAGTCTGGCTGTTTCCTACCTCGCATGTCGATTGATTACCCTGCCTATCGTGTGTTGACATATTTTGCTTGCTGTACTGATTATACATTGGGAGTGCTAATTCTTTTATTGGGTTAGAGTTCAAAGGTGCTCATCTGTCAGCAAAAAGTCTCTCATTTCATGGCGTGCTCGGCCTCCTCTTATATCTGTCATTTTTATACTGTTCTCAGAGGTTTTCCTCTTATTTCTGGTTCTAGTTCAATAGCAAGGGTCTTGAAGGATTTTCCTTTGTAGTGGGCTATTTTGTACGGGTTTTGGAGACAGATTCTGCTCTTTGAAGATATGCAGACTATTGGCATTTCGCAGACTCTGACTGAAGCAATGGAAATCACACCACATCCTGCTCTTTGATTTTAACAACTCTGTTGGTGCAGGTCTCTGAATCTTGGATTTTTCCCAAACATGGTCAATTTCTGAGACCGATAAATGGGTAGATCCCAACATGGATTTTGCATGTCAGTGTCCTAGCATTCTGGTTGACCATCAGGAAATGGACTTCCATAAAGAAGGCTCCCAGGAATGGTGATCTGATTGTGCAGAACAATATGAAAGCTCACCTAATGTCCACATGTCTTTTTCAGCACTTCTGTAGAAATTATTATCTAGTATAGGTATGTAAATGTTTCCATAAGACTTATATACGTATTTATATATTTATGTTTATTTCCTATCCTAATTTTTAACTGGAATCATAAGTATAAATATCCTCCAAAGTCATTATTTATGATTGCTTGTGAGGAAGGGTTTTACAATTAGTTTGAGGTTATTTGGGATATAAGTAGCATACCTTTCTTTACAAGATAGTCAATGTGTTAAGGCTACATTTTGTCATTTTTCTTAACTGTTGCATTTAGAAGTTGATTAAAATAATAAAATAAATGTTACAGTAATAATAGATTACAGAAACAATCTTTGTGAAATGGTGAGATAATCAGTGATGACTAGCTTTTGCTCTAACTTTTTACAGCATTATAACAAGTCATCTTCAGTTTTTGTACAAAACATAAGTAAACCCTGACTTAGAGAAGTAGCTGAAGCTGGCTTTTATGCACCTGGGCCATCTTCCAGAGAAGAATGAAGCAAAGCCAAGGAGTCTGCAATCCCTTATTGGAAAAGAAAGAAACATGGAAGCTATTGTCAAATTTTAATGACTTTATTTATCTTTTGATTTTTGGGGTACTATAAATGATAGGAGGTGATGGAACCATTAGAATAAAATTGAAATAGAATGGTATGAGAACATTATGCCTGGGCCCAGCTGAGTGGGTATACTGAGGGACCTTGTGTTAGACAGATAAACTCTCTTGAGTCTTGGTTTTAATCTCTCAAATGGGGTTTATTACTTATTTATACAGTAGTTTTTTTTTGGTGGAGATTAAGATAATGATGTAAAATGTATAATATAGTGTCAGTCTGACATGTTGTAGGTATTCTATAAAAGACAAAACTTTATTATTTTTTATCTCATTTACCGTATCTAAGCCAAATTCATAATGTGAACTAAAAATGCCATCTTCATCAGCCTTCACTGAATCTTCTTGAATTTATATGCACATGGTATTATGTTAATTATGGCACAAAGCAAGCTATGCAGATGTGATTCTTCCTAGGACTCTACTTCCACAATCACACAGAGACTGATGGATTCCTAGAATGTGAGCTGGAGGAGACCCTGGGGGCTCTTTGCATTAAGTAATTTTACAGACAAGGAAATAGATTCCAAGAAAGATGAAAAGACTTGTTCAGAATTTCCCAGTTAATTAGTGGCAATGCCAGGAATAGGACCTGAGTTTGTAGGAGCCTAGTGTATCGTTCCTATTTATCCACCTTTCTTTTTTAGGAAATAAAATTTTGGCTGTATATTCTAGGAGTTGTTCATCAGAAAGAACTATTTTAAAATATTGTAGGTTTAAAAGATACACAGGTAATTAGAAAAAGAAAAAATCTAATTGTATGTATGAGATGAGTAACCATGATTGCAAGATAGAAGTGTGGGTAGTAGTCCTAAGTTACCCCATAATCCACCATTCTCCACACACCTCTTCCAATTATTTGGTAAAGGTCATTGACAATTTCTTTTTCTTCTTCTTCTTCTTTTTTTTTTTTGCAAAGCATTTTGTAAATACTTCAACCCTTGTCCAATCAGGTTTATTTCATAAACTCCTCTAATGTAGAAATTTTGGAGCCACCCCTGAGTAGTAAGATTGAGTGTTTCCTAATTCATTCATGCAGATTCCTAGAGATTTTAAGAATTCAAGTGGCAGGATATTTGGGCAGGGAGGCTGTGGAGAGAAGACATATAGGTACCCAAGCTTTGGCAATCGGATCATGGCAAACATTGAAAAGGACCAAAAGATTGCATTCTTCCCTACGAGAGTATACTAACTACATTTCTAAATACGGCAGATTTGTGGAGTTTTATAGACATATGTGGTACTACTATTCATCCTTTCTATATTGATTTAGAACACTTCAAGGGGCCAATAGCAGTTATTGCACCCTTGTTCCAGCAAAGCCCATTGCACAAGTTGTAACCTTCCATGGCAAAACCAAACCAAACCAAATAGCGAAACCATCTGAATACGCCCAAGACCCCCAACTCAATTAAATTAAATAGTACTACACTTTTCTTTCTTAATAGTCTCCATTATTATAGCATATAAAATTCTATTATGTGTGTGTAGGTCTAGTCATGATATTATTATCTAGTATGACCAATTCTATAATTGTGCTTTCACCTCATAGAATTGTGTCTCTTGGAGGCCCTTTGTGGTTTACGAGAGAGAAAGAAGAAACTGACAGAGAGAGAGAGAGACTGACTAGACAATAGAGAAGAAACCCTTCGGACCATATTGTCTAGCAGAGCAAGAGAACATTAGGAAAGCTGTGACCCGAAAATGTCCATAAACTATCTTCCCCTGGGAGAAGCTGGAGTGACCGTTTCACTGTACTATAACTCTGGGTGTTCGTTAAAAATGCATTCAAGGCTAAATCATATCCCTGAACAATGAATATGGAGGCCCAGATCTGTGTGTCAAAAACAGGAGGCCGTATCAGGGCCAGGTTGCTTTATTTAGTGGGGTCTGTGGCAGGCAGACAAGGAGAATGGGAGGTTTCCTTGGAGGCTTTTGTAAAGCTCTGTGCTTCTTCTGGGGGCTCGATTAGAATAATCAGAGGCCTTGGGAAATTCACACGGTTTTGGTGGGGCTGTGATCCATCATCATCCATCATACTTGTGTGCTGGGTGACTGAGGAGCCAAATACCAGGCCGGCGGGGTGGCCAGAGCCCTTCTCTGCATGGAGCTCTCTGGTCTGTAGGGCACGGCTCCAGGAAGCCTGGCAGAGGGAGGGGTGGACGAGGCTGCAGGGGAACTGACTCCTGGATCAGCCTACGCCTGGGGGGCTTTCCCTGCCAGTAGTCCCCGCAGGCGACAGTCTAAGAACAGGAAGTAACTATACAGTACTTTGAAAGATTTTTTGATTTCCTCCGTTTAATTTGGGTTTAGCTGGGTTTGTTTGGAGTTTATTTCTAATTTATTTTGGGTTTGTGTATGCAGGCTTTAACAATTTTTAAAAAAACATTCAGGTTATTTGCTTCTGTGTGCACTTGCATTATGGGAAGGATTGGATTTTGTCATTTTAAATAAGGAAAGACTGTCGTGGCGTGTGTGTGTGTGTGTGTGTGTGTGTGTGTGTTTTGGGGGGAGATGGCCAATAAAACCCTCATTATATATTCTTATATCCTTAGCAACCTTTTCCAAACTCTTTTTTTAACCTAGGAAGGAATGTGGTTTTTTGACTATTTTCAAAAAATGTTTGAAAGTCCAGAATTTAGGAGAATAGTGTCTAGTTCTATAGAACAACATTTACTGCAATATGATCACAGAGCCCATCTGCTAGAGAGTCCTGTGTGAGATTGGATTGCTCAATAATGACTAATTTGGTTTCTTAATTCCAAAGCAAAGAACTTTGGCAGCCAAGTATGTAAATTTTTACTCATCTTCCATTTTGGTTTTTCCGAGGAAACAAGGGAGGGAGACAGATCTAGGTCTATGTACACACTATAACAGAACTTGTAAGTCCCAAGTTGATGGTGTTTGCCAGTTTCAGAGGGTTAATGGGATTACTAAATCTCAAAAGTATCCCCCCTCCATTCAAAGGAAAGCTTTTTCTTTTTTTAAATTATATCTTAATCATTCAGGCTTATATAAATTAAAATAGAGTCCCTGCTATTTTGTTTTCACAGTATTTTTTATTATTTTATTTACTTTAGATGATTATCCAAGGGTAAACACATACCTTCCCTAAAAGGGGGTTCAATGTTATTCTGTTTTGGATGGTTCAAATAAGTCCATAAAATAAATGTGTCTTCTAGTTCATTCTTCCTCCTTTTATATTCCTTAAATCGAAAATCCAAGGCGGAATGCCTAGAAGTATATTGCGATTGGACAGGATTTACTTTGTGTGTATATGAGAAAATACGATGTAAAAATGTGACCAGAAGAATAAGCACATGCGCACTGCGGTGCTATTTTATTGGTGTCTCTTGCATGCATTGCAGCGAGACTCCTGGGATGTTGGACCTAAATTAAAATAATCATAAATAATTTTAAACGATAATAAATAAATCCCAACTTCTATCCCCTCCATTTTCTTTTTCCCCCTCTCTTTTCCCCACTAAGAAATTATACAAGTAAATAATACAAAAGATATCATCCCCGTTAGCAGAAGAAGGTGCATGGACTGAGGTCATATGAATGGCGCAAACACCTCATATGCCCTGGGGACTTGGAGTTCTGGGGGTGCGGTGAGTGGGGGGGGGCATGGATAGAGGATGCTGATTTGCAAGATTTTCTGCCTATTCACTTAATGGGTTTTTAAAATTGTCCCAATAATTTACAGAAATTGCACTTATGAACATTAAACTATTTTTTCCTCAAAGGTCTCAAGTGGGGAGACAAAGGTACATATAAGTCAAATTTTAATAAATCCCTACTGAAGCCATTGAGATGAGGAGTTGTTCCGGAGCCTTTCCCAAGGAGAATGAAGAGGGGCTTCTGTACTTGGTGAGCACTTCTGAAAGCCAAGTACCTGAACCAGGATTACCAATATATACTGAACAACTTAAAGTGTAAGAACTTAAGGATGGTCAATATTTAAAAGCAGAGTTACTAATTTGAAGGAATAAGGCTTGTTATGGAATGAACATTCCTTAAGAGTCTGTCAGACCTAGAGAAGATATCCTTGAATGCCTTACCTGGCATTTTTTTTCTGTTTATACCTGCAAGAATGACACTGTTTTCTCCGGTTCCCATGCTGCTCTTTTGACCTTCAGGGAGTCTTCCACCAAGGGAAAGCCCCCTTGGTCCTATAGGGGCATCATTTTCTAGGCACCCAGAGTTCTCTCATTGCCTCCTGTCTGCCCCAGAGCTCCTACCTCAGTGCCCAGTATCCCAGCCTTTCTCTTCTCATCCCCCCTCTGAGGCAGAGTTGACTCATCACTGATAAACTAACTCATGACATGTAGCATATTGGCTCACCGGGGTTTATTTTATCCCATCCCACTCCCTCCCTAAATTCTTTCAATTTTACTCCCCAAATCTCTCTTGTCCTCCACTATCCCTGTTTTTTTAAAGCCTTCATGATCTCTCTCATGGGCTACAAAAGTAGCCTCTGACAGGTTCCTTTGCCTTCCACGTCATCTTTCCTAAATTCCTCCTATTCTTTGAGTCACCATGATCATCACAAAACCCAGCTCTGATCTTTCCACTCTGCTTCCTGAGATCCTTCACTAGCTCCATATTTATCCTAGGAGAAAGGCCAAACTCTAGAATATGGCGTAGTGGCTATTGACTCTTTTGCTCCTCGCTGCCTGTTCCTCCACATCTCTGTCTACCCTCTTTCCTACTACAAATCAGGCAATACCAAGACACCCGTAATTTCACACACATATTAACCTGTTTCATACTTCCATACCTCTCAAAATGCTCTTTATTTTCCTGGAATGGTCTTTCTTGCCCTGTCTTTACCCTGGGAAATTCCTTGGAAACCATTGTTATTTTTCAACACCCTTTTCAAATGTCACCATCTCTGGGCAACCTTTCCTAACCCTTCCCACCCTCAGAGTTAGCTCCTTTCTCCTCTGCACTGTGCCCATCGTTTGGTGATCGTGGGTACTATATTTTATTTCCACGACTTCCTTCTCTACTAGACTATGTCTCTTTGAGCCAGGACTGAGGCCGAGCATTTGGCATCTAGAATGCAAACACAGTGTCTGTGTGGCCCACGGCAAATTTTAAAATGCACGTAGAAAGAAGCAAACTATCGATGGTCATGAGTACCCTTGAAGGTGGTTTTGCCTTAACCCAAAGGAATGATGTTAAATTGGGGAGAATTTCAGGTATGAGAACCAGTTGGGTCAGGGGTGTATTTTTTGGGCAGGGGGACTCGGCTTATGGCAGGTCTGGGTCTACAGCAGCTGAGGAGAGAGAGTGCGTGTGCATCACGTGTTGTCTGGGGTTTGGCAGAGTGGAGACATCAGTGCTGATGGTGCCCAGATCCCCACACTTAACAGCAGACCCCATAGGTTATTAAAGCCAAGAGCCTATCTAGGAAGATTAGCTGGAGGAAGTGCTTTAACCACGGAGCAAACAGGCAGTCACTTGATTAGTGCCTCAGACATGGTATGGCACTGTGGTGTTGGGTTTCCATATGAACCATTACTAGGACATTTGAGATCTGGAGCCTCCGTTCTAGCCTGACCTTGCATTTGATTTCTGAATCCGTACGTCAGAAATGGGCTTTGCTCACTTCTCTTGGACTGTATTTTCCAGCAGTGAGTTTTGTGTCCTTTGTTTTTGGACATTTGAATGGGATGCTGAGAATGAACCCATATGGTGTTTGTTTAGATGGGGAATCCTAAATAGCTTCTTGTACTGGGAGAACACAGTAGCAAATATATCTTACAGTAATGTGTTTTAAATCAAAAGGGCTCCATATTTTCCCCTGTGTTTGAATGTGACATTCTTGATCATTCCAGACCCACCTGTCTGAGAACACAGGAATCAAAAACAGGAGTCACTCTCAAATTTCACCTCTATTTAATCCATCACAGAAACATACTGGCTTTTCACTGTATATATATAAAAAAACACACCAGGACATTTAAACAAAGTGACACAGATCATCAGCAGATCAACTGGGAATGACGGCTCAATCAAACAAATGTATGTTGAGAATTTCCACAAGGCAGCCCGTGGAGCAGCCGAGCCAAATTTGTTTAGTATACATGAGTTAGCTGCTTAGGAACATGCGCTGTGCTGCATGCCAGATGATGACTTTTCTGGGTAAACATCCATTTAGCAGTATATACCCATCCATGAAAGTGTTGGCGTGATTTTGATCTATTCTCTTGGACTCCTGAAATTATGACTTCATTCCACTGGCAGCCAAGTACCAAACCCACACATGCACCATTTAGGCTAAAATAAAGGGGAGGGGAAGCTATACACTTATTTCAAAATGTAATATAACCGCCCAAAAGGTAGGAGAAACCCTGCAAAATTGACAGGCCATTTCACTTTCCTGACAAGCAATAAAGCAAGCATCATTAAAATGGATGTCAAATTATGGGGCAGGGAAGCAGCAGAGAAAATCCCTACCTTGTTCTTGGGGTTTGGAATAGCATGTGGCATATTTCTCCCACCTCAGTCTAAACTTGGAGGAGTTCCTTGTTGGGGTAGGGGGCTTGGGGACTCATTCATTAAACTGGAATTTCAGAATCAAATCCCAACTAAGTGAGAACATTTGAATTCTTCGGGATAGAGCGTTTAAAATTTTGTCTTGTTATTTCTTATATTTAAACCATTATTTTCTTTTTAAAGGCGTCTCTTATAGGGTGGAAAACTCGGGGGAGCACAATCTTTAAGCCCAGAACAAAAGAGTAATGGGTTTATAAAAACACAGAAAAAAAACCCTAAAACTTTCTGGTAGAATTTTCAAACTCTGTGCTTACTTTCACTGGTTGTTGTGAAATCTAGCTTGTGTGGTGCCCGGTTCAGCTCAATGTTCTAGTTTACTAGCCTAGAAAGCCTCTCTTTTGGATTCTATTCAACTAGGAAATCCTCATTATGGGGGACACTTTCAAACAGCAAGCTTGAGAATTCCATGTTTGGAATGAGGGGTAATTATCTGAAATTGGTTGGAAGAGATCATTGTTTCCAACCTGTAACTGCCTCTAGAAGAGCACTTGGCAACTAGCATTTGCTTGAACAAGTGGTTTTTTTTTTAAATTTAATAACATTTTATTGCATTAAAAAAAATTACCATTTAGCCCCCTTATACTACCCTCACCCCCGCAATCACCACACTGTTGTCCATGTCCATGAGTCCCTTTTCCTTTGCTTGATCAAGTATTTTGAATGGTCCATAGTTTAGAAACCCCCTAGAACATGGTTCTTTTCCAGCGGTGGCAATGACTTCTATGGATAACAACTTCTTTAGAAATCTGTTTAAGATTCAGAGCTAGCTGAGCTATGAGGTGCAGCTTTCAAAAATGAAACTCCTTATAAACAGCATTTTATAAAGTTGATTCAATTTGAATTTGAGCACCTCCTCTATTCACAGCACTGTAGGGAGGATTTAAAGATAACTGAGACATACCTTTGCCCTCAAGTAGCTGAAAATCAAAATGGAAAGTAGACATGAAAACAACTAATGGTAACAGCACCAGGATAAAGAGAGAAGATGTGTTTTGAGGTATACTTTGTATTTTCTGGGATCTAAAAAGGAAAGTGTTCACTCTGATTGGGAATGGGCAGACATGGAACTTGGGAACCCTTAGCAGATAAGGTGGCATCTGAATGGGACCTCAAAGGTACAAATCTTAAATGCTGCTTCCTCCACAATGCCTTCTCTGTCTGAAGTTGTCACCCACCCCCACATTCAAACTGTTTTATTTTCTTCTGAGCACCTAAAACTATTTCATATTCTCCATCTATGTGTTGGTTTCCTTCCCCGCCCTTCCCACCAGGCTATAATGTTCACAAGCGCAGGGGCATTGCTGGTCTTGGGCACTGCTCCATCCCTACCTCTCAGAACAGCAGGCCCTCACAGAACAGCACTGGCATGGAGAAAAAGGGAAGGACATTCTCCATCAGAAGGCTGTCAGGGAAAATGTCACAGAGAACCCAAGTGCCATAGTAGGTTATTGTGGCTAGATTACAGGATGCATTAAAGGCGTAAGATGGTCACATTGATTTTGACCAGTCACAAAAGAACTTTCTGAGGTCTCCAGAAAGCTGTGGCTATTTTTTGAGAAGAAAGTTGATGAGCTCTAATCCTTCCAAGTCTTTCTAAAATGAGTGTCAATTTTGATAACTCAAGATAAAGATTTCTTTAGCCGCATACATTCAGCCATGAAAGCAGTTGTGTAATGTGTTCTTCGATCCCTTTATCCAGAGTTGAAAAATGGGATATAGGGAATTTTTCTGTTATTTTCATTAATGTGCCTCCAAATATGGATAAAAGGAGTGCCAGTTTTTAAGTTCCAGAGAAAGCATTAATGTAAGGGTATCTGGACCTTTAGTGACTTGAGTTTGGGACATCATAATCTTTGGGCAAGTAGGGATTAAACAGAACAAAAGAATCTGTTTAAATATAGATAACAAAGGAGAACAATAACCTGCCATGTTACCACATGCATTTATTCCCACAATGATAAATTTTATGCAGTCCCAAGAAAACTATTTATCAAAGCAGTTCCCAGGTATGGGGATGAACCAGAAGCTCTCAAAGTGTTGATTGATCCCTCTTTGCTAGCAGTTCGCTAGGATTACTCAGCTACTCCAAAATCAACAGCCTGGAAGAAAACGATACGAGGCTTGAAACAAAGGCTGGAATGTTAGCAACTGCCTTCCGTGCAGTAAATATGTCAGCTAATATTCATAAATGTCTAGAGGCATGAGCTGGTAAGAGTATGGAATGAACTGCATATAACAATTCAATTTTCTACCCCCAAAGAAACCCTGGCCACTCCTCACTTTTGCATACTAACTCTTTGAGGGAGCTCTAGGTGGGTTTGCCTGTCTCCCTACTTACTGACTTCTTCATACACTTGGAAATGTTATCAAGGTAGTTTAATGTATGATGTACAGCCTAAGAATACCTGCCTCTACCTTCATCCATCATACCAGACCTAGGAGGTATTTTGGAGGTACACCAACTCCACCACAGTAATGGAAGAGCATCTAGAAAGTTCCTCATGTTCTTTTATCTGCCAGGTGTTTCAAGGAACATGCTCTTTTTGACGCGAAGGAATAGGATGTTTTGGGGGGAATTAAACTGCCGTATTTAAGAGATAGAGAAAGAGATAAATTAACCCCGTGAGTTTTTTTCTTCTCCTTTGCATCTTGGGCTGAAATCATGGAAAAAGTTGATCATTTCCTATCATAAAATACTGCTTATTGTTCATTGGCCAATAATGCCTCTTTCAAATATAAACCTTCCTCCAACCTTATTAAGTCCAGGCTATTTCCTGTATCATTACAGAAACCTTGGCAGAGGAGCATTCTGGAATGAGCTCATCTTTTTATACCATTGTCAGTGACCACATTGATCTTTCTTTGCATTTGGTTTCAACAAGTGTTTATTGAGAGATTTATTGATAGAGGAGTGGTAGAGAACGAATTGTTTGTGAACCGTTTCATCACCTTTTGTTACATCTGAACACAGGTACACCTGAAAGACACTGACCTCTACCAGCTGCCACCTCAGACCTAGAGGCGTGGGAACCTTTCCTAATAGTAATGATAATGACTTTTAGCATTTGTATTGTCCTCTGAAGTTTACAAAAGATGCTGAAATGCATTATTTATTCTGATTCTTACTATAATTTTGTGTTATAATTTTAAGAAACTGTGTCATCTAATAGAACTATGAATGTGAGCCATATATTAATTTTATTTTTTGGTAGCCAATTAAAACAAGCAAAAAAGAAACAGGCAGAATTAATTTTCTTATATATTTTATTTAGCCCATTATATTCAAAATTATATCATTTCAGTATATAATCAATATAAAAATCATCACTAGATATTTTACAGTTTTTTGTACCAAGTTTTAAAAATCTGGTGTATAATTTTAAACTTATAGTATATATCAATTTCTCAGCCACATTTCAAATGCTCAGTTGCCACATGTATCTAGGCTCCACATTGGGCAAAAATCAGGTATGGATAAAGAAACAGGCTCAAATAGATTAAGGGGCTTTCCAGGCTCACTTAACTAGTGTAGTCTTTTGGTTTTAAACAGGAATTGGCTTGTGTCTGTGGTTTGCAGATTATCTGACTTAACTATATTCAATAAATGTGTAAATTTACTTGTGGTATTGAGGGTTGAGACTATAGAACAGAAAGATGGAGATGTTATGAAGGATGATTTTATCATATGCAGTATATCGATTCTTTATTGCTAGTTCTAGAAATGCCATAAAATTTGTGTTTTTAAAAATAAGCACCATCAAGTCCTTATTATATGAAATGTTAAAGGGACCTATCTAAGAAAAAGATCAAAACTATGAACAGTAAAATGTCAATAAACTCATAACTATCAACAACTGAACCTAAAAAACAAAAACAAAAACAAATTAAGCAAATAACTAGAACAGGAACGGAACCACAGAAATGGAGATCACATGGAGGGTTATCAGCAGGGAGGGGGAGGAGGGAGAATGGGGGAAAAGGTACAGGGAATAAGAAGCATAACCGGTAGGCACAAAATAGACAGGGAGAAGTTAAGAATAGTATAAGAAAGGGAGGAACCAAAGAACTTACGACCCATGGACATGAACTAAAGGGGGGTGGTGCTAATGGGAGGGGGATAAAGGGGACAGAAAAATGGGACAACTGTAATAGCATAATCAATAAAATATACTTAAAAAAGAAGCAACCAAATGAATGAATAAATAAGTGGAACAATTTTTAAAAAGCTTCATATGAGATTTGGATGCACAGCCTGGTTTGGGATAGCTGCTGTAGTCTCTGAACTCCTCGAAGGCTCATAATTGCATTTCTCCATGCCTATATTTATTTATTAACAAATATTTATTTCATATACTGTATTCTAGACACTACACTTATTGCTGATGATGCAGCTGGCATAGTCCCTGCCCTCATGAAGAGTGCATTCTATAATGGCATGCGCTTCAGTAAATGCCAGTGGAATTCAATTTAGTTGGCCATATTTGATATTGATTTACAAATCTCTCTTCCTGGAGGACTCAGTAAAAACCTTGAGAAAAGGACAAAAATGTGGGTTACCCATATAGAGATTTTCTTGTTTGTCTATATTTATTCCTTTTATAATATATTTAAAGAGGTTACAATATAAGGAGGACAGGGTACAAACTCTGAATTGATGCCATTTGGTTAAATTCATCCGTTAGCATCTTAGGCATTTGGCGTGTGTGTATATGTGTGCGCACATGTGTGTACGCATGTGTACACAGCAGGTGTAGATTCAGCCTGCACTTTCCATTCCTTAAGTGGGCTGTTGTTATTGTATCCTTAAACAGGCTGAGGGCATGACTTGTGTGATGCCTTTGGCACATGTTTGTTAAAATTCCCCAATTTAAAGAAGGAAAAGGAGGTACCTAACACTCATTACTTCCAGTACAATTAGCTTGCTTTGGCTGATGTTTCCAAGTCAACAATTACTAATTGAATTATTATCATGAGCTAGAAAATCTGCTGGATTCTAGGGGTTGCTCAGAAAACAGACACCCATGCTCACTGCCCTCATCACCTCACAATTCAGTGGGATTTTGGTGGAGGTATGCTTTGGTAACATTTCCCACTAGGGCTTGCTTGAATTTGGGACGTGCATTACATGATCCTTTTATGACTCACCACATATGGCTTTTGTTTTTGTGTTGTGTGTGTGTGTGTGTGTGTGTGTGTGTGTGTGTTGACTTGAGGCCCATAATGCTCCTCTTTTCCACCTAGAAGAAAGAAAGGCTGCTCAGCTGGGTTTTCTTCAGCCAAGTATTTTCATTTGACCCTTTACGCTATCTAAACTCTGAAGAAAAATGCAGATATACCCTACGGTTTGAAACGGTGTAGAGATCCAGGAACGTTAATTTAAAAATTCATAAATCCTTTGTACTATGCAAATTAATGACCTGTAATTTGACCTTTTTTCTAGGTGACTTATTTTGACTTAGCTATGTCCAATAAATGTGTTTATTTAGGAGAACTCAATACTCCCCAAAATTGACACGTTAAGCATCTCCCATGGCTTATAATACGTACAAGGGATGTGGACCACCCTCTGTTTTCTCATTATGCCAAATAATGGAAAGTGGAAATCACTCTAATCCTTTCTTCTGTGTCTGCCGTACCTCTGCAAATATGATAAACTCAATCCAATTAAAAGTCATTACCTCCCTAAGACTTAGCCGCAGTGTCTAACCTTTTGTTTCACAATTCTTCCAATGATCTGTCTTCATTACAAGTAAAATTTCTGACCATCTTCCTGTAGTCTTGTTTTCTGTACCATTCAGTTGACTGTATGCAATGAAGGTTTATATTATACAAGTTAGCTCTTCCTGGGCATTTGTCTTATCTCTGGCTAGATTGTAAGTCCTTTGAAATCAATGATTTCACTTTTTTCTTCTTAGTGATCCCCCACCCATGGTGCTTTGCATATAAAAGTCTTGCTAAGATTTTATAGTGATGAGGCATATGAAAAAGTCAAATGAAGTAAATCTATTACTACGACAATAACAGCAGCAAAAAACAAGAGCCACGGCAGCACCAAGCTTAAGTTACAGGGCGACTGGCCCATAGATTTTGGGTGCCGCCCCTGCCCCGTGCATTTGAACAGTATACTCTTCTGATAAAAAATAAAACATTTCCATTTCTTCTTCTCTCAAGCAGTCACAGTTAACATAGGTTTACATTTATTAATTCACAATACGACTGAATCAACACACATCTTAGCAGATGTTTAGGTGAGTGAGCTGATCATTTTCTTGCTTCTGTAGGTTTGAGGTTCACTAGTGCTATGAAAAATGGATATTTCAATCAATTATCCTGAGATGTAAGCAACATGATGCCAAAAGATTTTATTTAACTTAATTAGCATAGCTATAATCTGTTAAAACAAGCAATTTGTTAAAGAAGATTTATTGGAAAAAATCCATAAAATGGTCAGCAAAAGCACAGAACAAAATTGCTGACATTTCATCTATTGAGCAGAATAATACCTGGATTTATCAATAAATGTCATTTTATATAATGTTGATATAAATGCACAAAAATATTTAATGCATATACTACTGAATATGAAGTTACAGATATCTGGGTTTTTGGCATTCCTTTTTACAAAGCATCTTGATAAATAAATAGGTCCTTTTTATGAGATTTAAAAATATATACACAGCCCTCAAAATTTGTTTCGCTACTTTGGTTTTTGGTTAAATTACTTTGACTATCGTAGGCATCTGTAGATACCATTTGGGAAAGGATCGTCATTTTTTGTGTAGTGTGGGATGCCAGAAATCAGTAGTACTACCATTTCCTTTGGGGGCTCTTGCTTTAGATTGGAGGTTCCAGAGTGATCTGGACATACTTCCCTCTGAATACAGCACTGCTCTGAGGTCAACCAGAGCTATCCCTGGTCTGTTTGGCACAACTTTCAATTCAAACGGAAGACAGATGTTGTGGTTCGGGCCATTTACAGGTTGGTGAGATCCATGGGCATCATGTCAGCCCTACCTGCTTCACAGTAGAACTTTTAGTCCTTTTCACTGACATAGACCATGCAGAAATGCCTCCTTACTAACTACGTGACTGGGAAACCATGTACTTCTCCATGCAGTTTTCTCATGGCTTATTTTGTAATGGAAATGTGGGCAATGTGGTTTTTGAATCTGTTGGTTTTAGAAGCAGTGGGAGTACATCATCCCTGTTTTGGTCCTCATGTTACTGTGAAGAACTTGGTGATCCTCAGAAATAAATGTAAACTACTACTGCATTTCCACTAAGAACTGAAATAAGAGGTTAATACTTCATTTAATACATATATGGTTTTAGTCAATCTAATGCTAGACATTTCTGTAAGACTGACCTGCCCAAGTGCAGGCACTTCTACTCAACTCTCTACAGTCATTGCCCTTGCTAAGCTCACCTTCGCACTTAGTTGATTGCATCTCTGTGTTCACTACTCAACTCTAAGCTACTTGAGGGTAGAAAACTTATCTTACTCATATCCATATCTAGCCTTAGCGATTCACACAGTTCCAGGTACAACGTGGTCCTGGGTAAATGTTTTAGAGTGAGTAAATGGGTGAGTCTGAGAAGCAGCATCTTTGGCCAAAACTATAGGCCTAACACTTCAATCATCTATTTCCCCTTTTAATGCTATTAAAGACTGTACTTTTGCAGTGTATCCACAAAATTTCAATAGGAATGTGCAATTGAAGCATTCACACAAAACCCGTAAAGTCTGGGACATCTGTTTAAACCTTCACTTTTTATTGTACGAAGCCCACCAAAGATTTTGAAAGTCAAATGTGTATTTATTTCACAGAGGAAACTTTATCAACCAGTGCAAAAGTTTACTGGCACGAGCTGGTGATATAATGGGTAGTTTAAATCCTGCTAACTGCAAATAATTTTTCAAATGTTTATGATTGTGATAGAGTTTAGTGAGACAGAAGTACAGATAACATAAATATTTCGATAAAAGCTGATCGTACTGGAGCCATAAATAAATTAGACCCAGTTTGTAAATAAATTTAGTTTTTGCCAGCAAACATTTATAATCCTCTCTTGCTGCAAACGATAGTAATTTATATAGAAGAGGTCCTGAATGCCTTTCTTTAAAAGTCAGTTCTCATTAGGAGGCAGTGCCTGGTGCCCGTCAAGTGTCTTAGACTGTGTGACTCAATTAGACATGAAGGACACTGTACAGAGCACCTAATGCTACTAGTTATTGTACATGTTGATAATGACAGTTTCCAGAGACCATACATAGTTTGGTAGTCTATGAAGTTGTCATATTATATCATTCCCTTAAATACCTAGCTTGTGTTACCACTTAGCAATGTTGAAATTACCCCGTTTTAAATCATAAGTGCTATTTAGTGTATGTATACACATATACATAGCACATCTGTTCATATTTTTCTGAAAACATTTTTTATCAAAGTGTATAATGTTTTCTCAAATTTAAAAAAAGAATTTTCCCTTTTATGTTTTCAATGACATTCCCTCTCTACCCATGGTTCTGAATGATTTTATGTTTAATATGATGTAGTGTTGGGAAACTCAATATGAGAGTCTTTGGAGCTTGGAATGAGGGGAGAAAATTGTACTTCTTGGAACCATCTAAATTCATTTTACACTGAAGATACTGTATTTGCAATGGGGCCAGACTCTAAGCTGAAATTAGCCAAATCAAGGAACTTTCCTCACTGAATGACTTTTAGATATCAGAAGTCATTGTTGTCTGTTGCCAAACCTTGTGAGAACAAGAACCATTGTTCATTTTCAAATACAACCTAATTTTGAGACTCTAATAAAAAATTTTTTGCACACTCTCCACTCCCTATCAAACCAAGAGTGTGGTTGGGTAAGTGTTCTATTGCTTGTTCACATTCCTTTTTATCAGCAAGCCATTGCTACAACTCCCTCTTCTGCCAGACATGCATAATTATTTTCTTTTCTTTATGGAGGCCTCCTGGCTATAAGAAAGCTCTCTGTTTTGTAGCAGTAAGAAAAGGCCTGCATCAAGTCAGCAGTGAGAAGGCATTTGAGCTTACATTTACACACACCTTTGTTCACTATGTGGTAGAAAGTAGAGCTCAATCTCATCTACTTTTTCATATTTACCTTTTGGGGGTTGTTTTGAATATTTCCACCCAGTTAATAATAGAATTCAGTCTTCTCCCTACAAAATGCACTTTCCTCCTCTCCTTCCTTTAACTTGTAGCTTCTGAGTTTTGGTCTGTCCTTTGGAGGCAAGAAAGATCTCTGCCAAAAGCCACCAAGCCACACTTAGGTAATTACAATAAACAAGTTGGGGCTCTCATTTCACGTGCAGAGCTGAATGGAGCAGAGCTGTGGTCAAGGGGATCCCAGTTGCTCCTGCATTAGCCGTGACACATTAATGCGCCCTCATGCTCCCTTCCCCCCTTCACTTTGTGTGTGTGTGTGTGTGTGTGTGTGTGTGTTTTAAGGAAGCAAATCAGGTCACTCTTTAGCATGTGAAGGGCTGCAGCTTTCTTCTGAAACCACCATCAACAACATAAACAAATTAGAGGTAGTAAACCACACATTCTGCCCACACGTAAACCACAGTCCTCACCAGAGGGCAGTCTACTTAATGTGAGAATAACAGCCCCGTTTTATAAGCCTCTACTGGGAATAAATTCCAGTTTCACTGGTTAGAGCAAAGCTCGGCAGCCAGAGAACAGTCTCTCCTAGGTTACACTTTGGGAGAGACCGGACCAATTCTCAAAGTGTCTTTCCAGGAAATGTATTTTATAAGCTTTTGGTTCACCAAACTTTGACCATCCTCTGGCTTTCATTACGTAGAGCTGGGATTGCTTGAGTGGAGTGGACCTAGGGCTGAACTTGTCCAGTGTGCTTATTTTATGGATAGGGAAACAGGGAATCTCAAACTCTGACCCTTGAGATTACTCTGGGCCCTGGAGACGTGTTGCTGAAACTAGACTGCCATGACAGGGCTGACACCACTCCTGCTGTACCCAAAGGAAAGTGGCATGGTTTACGATCCCCATCTTGCCCCACATAGGAGCTGTAAAGTATTCTCTATACCTTCCTGATGCTCATATGCTTTTCTTTCCTGACAATGTTGGTCCTCAACTAATGCGTCCAGCCCTAAAACTAATGTGTTCCGTCATCAGTAAATTCCTGCTTGTGATAGTCTTTTCTTAAATACCTGTTTAAACAGTAATTTAGATAAGAGTGTCCCATTTGTGTGCAACAGGAAATGCCTGCCTTCTTTTAGATACGCTGGCAAATAATTACTGTAGATATGGTTTGAATACTGAAAGGCTGTTCTCTGGTCATTTCAGACTGCCTGAGAAGTCACCACCCAGTCTGCTGTGGCATAATTTCAGGGTATTTCTATTTTACTCTAAATGAATCTGAAGGAAAATCACTTTGGGGCTATAAAAAGCTTATGAGAAAAGCCATAGGGTCGAAGGGTGCCAAAAGTCTCTTAAAAATTTGTACTCTTAAAAGAAAGTCAAGGCACATAGTTATAATGTAAAAGAAACACTATCTGATATTTAAGTCTGTTCTTACCTGGCCACTCCCATGGGTATTGGTGATCATGGCCCCCCTAACAACAGAATAAGCCAAATATCAACCAGGTCATGTTTTCCCTTGGAGTGGTACTCACAGAGATTTAACGTCCGTATTTTAGCTGTTTTAGATTCTGTAAATAGATACCAAAGGGCTTTACTGATACTTTACAAACTTTCTAAAAATTTCTTTCCATAACCATTTCTAAAAAGCTTAGTTCCACCTCTGAAGAGGAACTTTTGGGAGAGGTCAAAACCATTTCATAATAGTGTAGAAGCTACCAGCTTAAGTCCTAAACCACACTTGTTTAGTGAAATGTCAGTGAAATTCCTAGGAGGGTGGAGAAACACTTAACTAGATTTAAAAGCCACAGAATAAGCAAGAAATATGCCACATCCTATGAGAAAGATAAATGTTTGCTCATTCTTTTAGTCCCTTACTTTCAGTTCATGTGATGTTCTTTGCCATCTCCCTTGTTTGTCTCCCCACAGTGTTCCATAATTTTGGGACTTCTTGATAGCCCATACAAGAAATACTTCTAGGAGATGCTGGGGAAAAAAGTTCCATAAGGAAGAGGTGGAATAGCATGGCACAAGGAAGTAGCAAATACTAGAGGTGCAAGGAAGCTTAAAAGGCCATTAAAAAAATTCCATGTGCTAAGCCATGTTGATAGACCATTTCACAAAAACAATGGTCTCTAGAGACATGGATCTTACAAATGCAGTTTAGGGTCGGAAGATCCATGGAGGTCTATTTTCTTCTCTCCTCCCTCTGGAGGCAGTGCATGCTAAAGACCATGCCCTTCAGCGGCTTCTCCTTTCCGTAGATGCCTCTGTTGTTTAAGCCTGTACCTCCAGACCCTCACAACAATCCTTCAAAGTGAGTTTTCAGTCAGTTTTCTGGAAATTAATTTTCCTTACTTTTACTAGTTTCCTTTCTTCCTTTCTTTGGGGTAATAATCTCATTATCTGGGGGCCATTATCACAGAATATTCTGCCGGCCAGTCCAGAGCCGCCTTCTTTGTTCTGTTTGTGCATCTGGCATTACTTGGGCTCCACCCTTCCCCGCCCCCCCACCACCAACCCCCAGCCCAGCACGTGTTTATTGGCTGCGTTGCTGGTTCACAGAGCTGGCTCCCGAGGTCCTCTGCCTTCTCACAAACAGGCTGCTGTAACCACTCTGGAATTGTCCTAACAAGGGAAGAAGAGCATGTCCGGTTTGAATTTGGGAAGGAAATTAATGTCTTCCCCCGCCCTTCCCTGCACCACCATTAGTGGGCACCGACTCATGGACCGGTGTTCATGTGCTCGCGTCCTACCAGGAGGTCCCTGGTGGGGCCTGAGGTTTGGCAGTGGCTCCTGTCCTCCTAGAGCTGGGCACGCATCCTCAGCTCTCAGCCACGTGTAATCCTTCCTGTCTGCTTGCAAGTTGGGCACAAAGTACTGGCGCTTGGGCCCACCCTCTTCTTTAGTAGCAATTAACCTTTACTACAGAGCTTCCTTTGAAGTTTGCTCATGTTTTTATTACAAAAATGCAATGAGGAACATAATGGGGGGAAATGTCTAAATTTCTGAGTTACCTAATCTGTTCAATTCCCTAGCTGGTCTCCTCCTGGCAGTTGTTTCTTGTAGTTATGATCTCAACCAGTCTGCCTGAGATCTCAAACCATGTTTCTGTCTCAGCCTATTTTTAAGATTAGTGAGCTATTACACACACACACAAACTGCAAATACACATGGATGTACTATATGCATATGTGTGTACAGATGAGTATAAAGAACTGATTTCTTGCTTAGTGCCTACAGAAATCAGCCTTGCTTTATTGTCAAACCACGCATCTATGTTTTTAATATTAGTATTAAATTCTAGTTGTTAAGTTGATTGATTTTCTATCAATGAACTGATGTGAAGAGTAGAAAGAAAAATATTTGTATTAGTATCACTAATGATGATACTGAGTGATAAGTATTTTGATGGGTACTGAATTGCTATTAATGGTGAAACTCAGGATTTTGAATGGCATCTGCCCAGAAGATTTGCAGTTAAACTAGGCAGAGAGGCCAAGTGAAACAAATGGTGAGTTATATAAAACCCACAAAAAGAGAAGGCATTTTAGGCCAGCCTTGCAAATAAGAACCAAAGAATTACGAGTGAAATGGCATTTTTTTCCTAGCCTGCCGTTCACAGGAGCTCAAATAAATGAAATCATTTTTCTCTGCTTTTCACTCAGCAGTAAATCATTGGAGATCCAAGGCTGGTAGAAAAGCAACTATGAAACTCAAAGAAAATAACAAGAGAATCTTCTTTTCTCCCCCCCTTAAGTTGGGTAAAGGCTTTCTAAGAAAAATGTTAAAGTCATAAAGGAAAAATAGGCTTCTTTGCATGAAAGTTAAACTTTTTATACAACAAAAACCTCATTAAAAACCAAATGATAAATGGTTTACTGGGGAAACTAGCAAAAATTATATCAAAGGGCTAATTTCTTTATTGTTAATAAGCAGGCCAATAAAACCCCAATTAAAATGGACAATAACAGTGAACAATTTACAGAAGAAGAAATATGAATGACAAAACCGTTTAGTCTCATTAATCACTGAGATGTGAATTGAAATAAGAATATATATATATATAATCTTTTCCATTGTGTTAATAAATTTTAAAAACAAGACATAATAATAAATGCCAATATGGTTGGTAGTACTAATAAACTGGTATACACCTCTGAAAAGCAACCTATCAATATTCATTAAGCTTTCTCATAGGAATCTAACCTAAGGAAGGTAAAATGGACAAATATAAATACTTATATGAAAGAATGTTCCTTTTGGTGCTATTTATAGTATCAGAAAATTAGAAGCAACATAAATAAATACTATGGAAATAGTTCTGTTATTGTGGATTCATGTAATAGAATATTATGCAGCAATTAAATGTAGTTTTACAAAATATTTTTAAAAACACAAGGAAATGTTCATCCTAACATATCAAGTGAAAAAACAGAAAAACAAACTATGCACAAATAGAGCCACAATTTTTTTAAAAAACCTTTAAAATAAATCCTGTTTTTAAACAGCTGCCTCATAGTGAAAGGGAGGACTAGGAATAGATGCCTGGGATCCAGACTTGGTTGGCTTTGGCGATGCCGCTTAGCCCCCTTGAGAATCAGCTTCCAGGGCTGCAAGGTGGAAGGCTGTGCTTCCCACCCTGGATTTCTCATTGGACTGTGAGAGTCACAATGAGAAAATACAGATAAATTTATTAAAGGAATTATTATTATCAATATTACTTCTGAAATTTCCTCTTTGAAGATTCTGATTTGTTTACACAATGGTGGTCCCCTCAAGTGGAAACCCTATGTTATTTAAAGAGTCATAGAAACAAATATAATCTAATCGAAGTGTGGGCTCTTGCTAAGTCTCTGGGGATGTTAAAACACTTAAAATTTGAAAAGGTTGATTTCCTAGACCTTTTCCCAAGGCATTTGCCTCAAATTCAACAAGAAGCTTGTCTTTCTGTCCTCACTCAGTTAGTAACACACTTAAAGGATGCACGAAACAAATTCCAGTAGCAGGTAGCTCAGCTCCGAGAAGTTACAAGGGTTATTTATCTTTATGGACCACTGATGTACTTAACATTTATTACCTGATACTTACCTATTGCATATGTGCCCAACCTGTCAATGTGATATCTGAGCAATGCTTTAATTAACTATAGCTATAGCTCAGAGAGAGGATCTACCCATTTTTTCCTTCAATAACAGAGATTTAATGGAGGTATGATAATTGGGGTAGTTTATCATTGAGATGAAATGTTTCCCTAGCTTTTTGGATAGTTCTTGTGTAATGCCCATGAATGTGTGAGTTTATTTTGGTTTATGCACATATTTAATGCAGTGTGAGAAACTGCATTTGCTGCTGAAAATTTTATAATGCTAGATTACATTAAAATACTGTTGCATGTTTTGGTACATAAAACTCAGAAGGTTTGTGTTTCCCTTTTTTTGTTGCCACAGCCCTTTTTATATTTAATTCTGATGATACTTGATTAACAGAGGCTTGGAAACAAATTGCCTGAGCTTGCATATATATGTAATGCCCGCATGTGGGTGAATAGGACCATGAGTCTGTCTCCTGGATTTGCTGGACCTATATAAGTTGTTCTTTAGGTTTAATTGGATTTTTTTTTTTTTTTTTTTTTTTTTTTTTTTTTTTTTTTTTTTTTTTTTTTTTTTTTTTTTTTTTTTTTTTTTTTTTTTTTTTTTTTTTTGCCATTGTAAGCAGAATTGCATTCAGGCTTTAAATTCAAATTCTTCTTTGCGGCAGCCTGGGCACACATGTGTATTTTGTCTCCACAGGAATTGAAATCCAAATGCATTCATTTAAAATATGCATTGGGAGAGTTTGTGGGTAACTCAAAGGTCATGGATCAGCTATGCCAGTGGGAGGGCCCAGATGGGTTTGTCTCTATCCTTTTTTAAGATTTGAGATCACTTTGATGGAATTGACAGTATGACTAATTTAACCCTTTGAGGAAATAGGGGAAATTTTACTGACCTTTAATGGATAATTACTAGAGGAAACAGTTCTATTCATTTGGATGCTTTTTTGTTTCCTGCTGCTTAAATGGAGAGGTCTATAGATTACACAGTGTCTTCCAATTTACAGCACTTATTTCTTGAGAAAAACAACATTTTCACAATGGGTGATAAATCCCTTTAAGAATCTGTAAAGTAACTCTACATTTGCAGTAGTTAAATGTTACAGTTCTAGAGAGATACTTTTATATGTTTTTAGTTGTATCAAGAGTGCTAGTGAACTTTTGCTGGCTCTTCGGTTGAAGTGCAAAATCTCCCTGAAGGGTAAAATAAGATAGACTTTATCAAGGGTGTTTGGACTCTGAGGTATATTTCTCTGATAATATTTCTTCGGGGCATTTTTAGAATTGTTTCTTTTGAAGTTGTGTTTGGAGAAAAGTTTGTAATCTCTTGTGTGAGGCTTTTCATAATCAAAATAGTTTCCTATGTTTGATAGAAAAATATTGATTTGGCTTCATAGTTCAATAAAATTATTTGTTAGGTTAATTATCTATTTAACAAATATTTATGAAGGACCTTTATGCAGTCCATTTGGAGAATTCTGAGTCCTGGAGAAGTGTGAGTTCTGAGTCTTCCCATCGAGGCCCTGTTTCTTAGCTGGGACTAAAAGAATCATTCATATTAAACCCTAAGTACCAATGTGCAGCATTATTTTGTCATCAGACCAAGGGGAGAAATTAGGTAACAATTCAAGGCAGGGGGACACTTGTTTTAAGTGGGATAGTAAGGAGAGAAGTGAGGACTTGAACTGAGAGGATAACTAGAAGGGGCATGGTCAGAGGCTCTGAGAGAGGTAATGGGGCAGTCAGAAACACAGCAAAAATTTTCACTGACTGACCTTACAAGATATGGTTAAGCTTTTTCTCACCTGGGGCCTCTTACTGAAGAGTGTTGGGAATCAGAGAGAAAGGCAGAATGGTTTTAAAATGAGGGATTTTATTCTAAGACTAAGAGCTTTGGATTTTACCTGTGGACACTGGGAATTATTGGAGACTGTATCACAGGTAATTATGTGTGCCCACTGAAGGATACTGGAAACAGTCCAGAGGTCTGGAGACTCATTTAGAGGACTACGAGAAATTCAGGAATGGCTCTGGCCAGGTAGCACAGTAGGCTAGGGCATCGTCCCGACACACCAAGGTTGCAGGTTTGATCCTCAGCCTGGGCACATGTAAGAGTCAACCAGTGATGCATGAATGGGTAGAACAGCAGATCTCTCTCCCCACCTCTCTCTCTCGCAATCAATGGATAACATTTTTTAAAATTCAGGAATGAAAATGCGGATTGAAAAAATGTGACGAAAGTAAAAATCTTGTCAAAAGAGTGGGCAGCATTCAATGACTGAGTGGACTGGAGGATGAAGAAGAGAAAATGTCCATGTTATTTTAGAATATTGAACATGGGTAATTAGGGAAAATAGTACTGTTAATGGAACTGGGCAGGAGACTTGATTTGAGGACTGATGATAATGTACAAGATTTTGGATATACTGAACCTGAATGATAATGAACTTGTGTTTTGGGAACAAATGTCTCATAGGAGTTTAGTTCTATGCTTGGTTTAAATGGAATTATGTCATTGTTTAAATCAAGAACCAAGTTCTTTGTTAGAAAGATACTTTTGCATATATGATCATTTTGCATTTTAGAAAACTTTAAGGGGAGTCAGTACTTGATGGACGATTGTTATTGAGTGTTATAGTTAATTAAGTTCCATAATGAATCAGAGAAGGAATTGGAGCTAGAACTCAGGTTTTCTACCCTCTAGCCCAATAAACTGTCTTGGAAGACTTTAATAATTCATAGATCTGCAGGTTTGGTAGGATCTTGAAAGTCATCTAGGCAAGTCACCAGCCTGAAACTCAGGTTCCTCCATATCATTTGTGACTCTAGTTATTTAGGCTGCATTAGAATCCCTGCAATGGTAACTGGAAGCATCTCATTTTACCTTTGGATGGCTCTGATTGAAACCTGTCTTGTAATTTTAACCCATTTTTCTTCATTCTCCCCTTGAAGGCCTATAAATCAAATAAGTCATATATAATTCTCAGTTCATAATCCTCGTGGACAAGAAACATATGTTTATTTGCTTTAAGATAGCTGAAATTCCCTTCAACTGGTGAACTGGTGGGAAATTCAAGCCTAGTCTTTATTCTTTATGGTTCCTTTCAAACTCCCAAGAAGTTGTATAAAGATCTTAAGGCCTGCCATGGTGTACTCATTCACTTCAGGTGTGGGGGCTGTGCTGCTTTGGGGAGCTCTTAGAGCCCTGGTGCCGGGTGTCCACACTCCTACTTACATACCCTGCTCTGCCCTCCAGGGTCTTGCCCTTTCCCCCTGGGGACTGCTCCATTCAGGGGCCCTCTGACCTCTTCTCTTTCTCAGTCTGGAGGAAACACACTCCCTTTTCGGTGCATCCCAAGACACCCTCTTCTCCCTTTCTCCTCTGGAAAGCTCACCTACTTTCCTAAATGATTTTTGCTTTTACAAATACCCAGAGGAATCACTAGCTTCAAGTAACTTTAATTCTCTTCTCTGCGTAAGTTACCAAAGCAAGAAAATACCAAGGGCTTGGTGATGTGTTTGAAATGGGAAAGGAAAAACAGAGAAATAACAAACATAAATTAATATTTCAATAAATAATCCTGCCACACAAATTTAAGCCTTGTTGCACATGGAAGCCTTTGGAATCTTTGACAACTTTCACAATTTAGTCCAAGATACCATTGCATGATACAATTTTCTGATACATTGTAAAATGCTATATGCTCGCAATTTGGGATGGCTTGGGGGGTTGCATGTAGGCACAGTTTTATTTCTTATCGCTGCTTCATTCAGACCAATAATTAAAATGTTGATTGTTTCCCAGATGGATAATGGATGGAGCTGGTTCATGAGAGTATTATTGACAGTTGAAGATTAGCTCATTTGATTTATGGATTCACTGTAGATAAACCAAAGAAGCAATGATTTTCTTCCCCCATCTGTGAAAAACAGAGATTTTAATACAGGGACATTTGAACAATAAGTTCTCTATGTTATCTTCAGAGAAGAACACATTATAACTACTGAGCTGTGGGATTTTTTTTTTCCATATTAGTAGGAATTCACGAAGTTATTATTTATTCCCAGGTAATGAGTGTGTATATGGCAGCTACCCTGAAATCCCCTTGGAAGAAATGCCAGATGCAGATGGAGTAGCCAGCACGCCCTCCCTCAATATTCAAGAGCCATGCTCTCCAGCCACATCCAGCGAAGCGTTCACCCCCAAGGAGGGCTCTCCTTACAAAGCCCCCATCTACATCCCAGATGATATCCCCATTCCTGCTGAGTTTGAACTTCGAGAGTCAAATATGCCTGGAGCAGGACTGGGAATATGGACCAAAAGGAAGATTGAAGCAGGTGAAAAGTTTGGGCCTTATGTGGGAGAGCAGAGGTCAAACCTGAAAGACCCCAGTTATGGATGGGAGGTAAGACTGCTATTTTGGGTTAACACATTTATACATATTCAGCTGTGTAAAAAAAGAGATTACATTTTAAATGGCCATAACATAAGCAAGTTCCATTTGTTGCAAAATGTCTCCAAATAGACCTTTAAAAGTGAACCTTCCTTACAAGTTCACTTCTTGATAGAAACAAAAAGTTGCTTAAAGGTGCACACATAGCATGATAGAAAGGGACTTAACAATGAAGACAGGGCAAAGACAGTACCAATATGAAAACATCCTAAGGGGAACAAATATACCATATTTTGCCATGTATAATGCGTACTTTTTTGCTTAAATTTTTGAGGGAAAAATAAAGATGTGCATTATAGTGGGTGGTGCTAATTCCATATCCATATAAATGTTTTAAATTCTTTGATTTATGCTTATGCATTAAAAGTATAACTCTAGAAAGCAATAACAATATCCATATGCAAAATAACAGCCTGGAATATGATAATTGATTTTGTTTCTAAATACAAATAAATAAAAAATTGAATTAAAACAAAAGTTTTTTTTTTTCCTGAAAGTTTGGGCTGAAAAACATGGGTGCACATTATACATGGCAAAATGCAATAGCTTTTATAGTTAACATTTGATAGCACGATATATGGTCACCCATATAGTATGTGGCAGAAATAGCCAAACATCGACATACAACCTACTTAACACATTTTCTTTGGGGGAGGCTTGGAAGATTGGAAGAAACATTTGTTTTCTCCATTTTGTGGCTGAGTTAATTTGATTTTTCATGTTCATTTTGCTCTGTGTTCTTCTAATATATTTTGCCTCTCCTGATAACCCTGCTTTGATTCTAAATGCTTCCAGAACGTGAACACTGTGCTGAATTCTGTGATGATTCTTCATATTAAAATTGATTTAATGAATAATTCATGCATAAATTGACAGCAAAAAACAATATGTATATCAGTCCCTAGTTTCAGCCGTACTTTTCACAGAACCCATCTGACAATGTCTAAGAATGAGAAGTTATTGTCTGATTATAAAAACTAAGTAAGTTATATTTCCATAAGTACAGGTAACTATGTTATTCTTCTGTGTTTATAATTTTCTACAGATTCAGTAGTTATATATACTTCCCATTTATTTTTATAACTTGAAAGCTTTTGTGGTTAATTAATAGCATCATAATTTCTGCAAAACCTGAATATCTGAAAACTTGCAGGTAATTTCTACATTGGCAAGGAAGTGTTTTTTGGAGATGTGATTAACCTTCAGTTTCATAGTATTTCAGTTAGACAGATATTGGATAAACAAGATTTATTTGTTGCGTTCTTTTACTACTCATGATCATTAATGGAATATATGGTCAGCTTTTTAAATGGAAATAAATATGCAGTGCCAGGACTTAATTTCAAATATTTGTTCCTTTGCTTTATATGTGTCCCCTTGTGATGCCTGTCCAAAATGCTGTCATAACAACCCCTGTTCAAATTCCAAAGTGCCAAAAGTTAAAGTCTGGATTTGATATGACGACAAGGCAGAAATCCTTTCTTAGTTCTGTTCTTAGCCGCAGCTCTGGTAAAGCTGTAGTGTGGCTACATTGCACTAGTGTTTAGATACGTATATTGATAAGAGATTTTTCAAAACTCACTGTAGCATTAACTGATATGTGAGTTGAATACATTTTAAGCCAAATGCGTAGAACTTTACGTCATTATTGTTCTCCTTAAAATTATGTCTATAAACATTCTAATAATAAGTAACTCATTAAACTTTTATTACAAAATCTGTAGAGTTAAACAACAGTGCAGCACTGCTCAAGATTATCCAGAAGGCTTGGAGTAAAACAAAGCTTAATAAGAAAATTATTTTGCAATTATAGTGTGGGTAAATGCAGGGTTGTGCCTCTTTAAATAGGAAACCTGTAGAATAGGGGATGAACTTGGGGAAAATTCTGCATTTAGAGGAAACTTAAAAATAACTATATATTTTTTCTCCTTGGGGCAAGACGTCTTCAGTATATATAGGGGCAAATATTTACCTCAAGAAATGTAGAATGCTTCTTTTCATTATGTCAAAGCCAAGTAATGTTTTATATTGCTTGGGATTTAAATACCTCTAAAAATAGTTCTTGACTCTTTGGCTACTAAAGGTCACTCATTCTCTCTCTCTCCCTCAGGAATTCAGTTGATTGAATTTGTTGATTGTTAGTTCGGTAGTTTTCTTCACTATTCTAATGGTTATCTTCACTTCTGAGAATGTGGATTTTCTGCTCTAGATGTATTATGAACGAAACCAGCGAAAGGGCTTTTTGGCAAACCTGTTACCAAGGAGGAGCAGTTGAGTTCTCGACTCTAGGGTTTTTGTTTTCTTTTTTAAAAATTTTACCCTAGTTAATACAAAATCCAGTCATGATTACCTAGGGCACTTTTACAAAGACATCTCACCTTACTCCCGAATGCTCATTTTTCATTGTTGTTGCGTCATATTTGCCTTTGACTGCAGCTGATTTCCCTCCTGTTGGATTAGACAGATAATTGTGATTAACCTCTCTTTTACTCCTTCAATTTTAAAAGTAAAGGTCTTAGGCGAAGGAAAATAAACATGAGCAGAGGACATCCAGATTCAGCAAACAATTACTGAGCACCTACTTTGCGTCAGATTCTGTACTAAATGTTTTACCTACAGGACCTCAGCCTGTGATGACTGAACACGTCATGGCAATCTCCACTCCAGTGCTATCCTTGCTCTCCTCTTCCCACAAAGTTCCGCTGCTGTACATTTCCTGGATCATAAATTGCATTACCATCTGTCCAGTTGCCCAAGCCAAAATATAGGTCCTCTCAGGCTCTACCCTATCCCACACCAACCATGTCTGATTTATAGTTCCCATATTCTATCAAGCCTTCATTCCTTCTGCACACATTGGTCACCCTCCTTGGGAACCTCCTTTTCCTTCCCATCCTTAGCAAATTTCTATTTGTTCTTTGAGCTCTCTTCTGTAACACCATCCCTGACCATTCTCATCTCAGTTTAGTACTGTTTAAATGTTGTACCACCAGAACATCGGGTAAATCCATGTACTAAAGAACTTAGAGCCTTGTACAGCACCCAAATTATTTGTCTAGCTTCCCTAACAGAATGAAGTTTCCTTGCAAGCTTGCAGAGCTTTATTCTCTGAGCGAGATGCCTAGATTGTGTTCTCTCTGTGATGCCTTGGGTGCTGTCTAATGCTAACTGCATTAACTCCAATGACTGGACTGGATTAGTCAGCTCAGGTTGGTATAACAAAATACTAAAGACTGGGTAGCTTAAACAACAGAGGTTTATTTCCTCACAATTCTGGAGGCTGAAACGTCCAAGATCAAGGCTCCAGCTGATTGGGTTTCTGCTGAAGACTCTCTTTCTGGTTTAGAGATGGTTGCCTTCTTGCTGTCTTCACATGACCATGCCTGGGTGCATGCATGCATACGCAGAGAGGGAGAGAGGGAACTACTTCTCTCTGGTGCCTCTTAGATCAGGACCCCATCAATATCACCTCATTTAACCTTAATTACCTCCTAATGGGCCTTTCTTTAAATATAGTCACATTAGGGGCTATGGCTTCAATGTATGGATTTGGGGAGGACAAAAACATTTAGTGCATAACACAGACATTTAACAAATAGTTGCTCAGTAAAAGAATGAGCAAAAGAATAGATGACGGGATGTAGGAGGCAAGGAATGGGGACTGAGGTAGGTCTATGGAAAAAGCTAGAATCTCAACTTTAGACATGGAAAACCAAGCCTTAACTCTGCTACTACTGTGTGATTCTAGGGAAACTACTCAACATCTATTGGTTCCTGCATTTTCGTTTGACAAACATGACAATAATTGTCACATCATTGGTTCTTCTATAATTAAAATTAAGCAAAGAGATATAGTAGTCTCTTTAAAGAAAGTTTTTAAAAGAGAAAGCTCAAAGATAATATTATAGTTAGGGGCCATCTTTCTGAACCCTATTTCAATAATTTTTAAAAAGTTAAAGTTAAATGTATTTCCACAAAATACACTTTTTGAATGTCAACGTAAGTTTATATTTTAGAGAAATAGGGTATTTTTGAAAAAAATGGTTTATAGACCAAAGGTGTGGTTAGGGAAAATAAGGCATAGATATTAAAAAAAAAATCATATGCATGATTTCTCCCAAAGAAGTATTGACTTAAAAAGGAGAAACTTTAAAAATAACATTGGTAATAATTGTCACCTTGCAATGCAGATAATTCTGTTCTAACCCTATCTTTAAAGACTGGGAACACTTGGTTGTCTCTAGGATCTGAAAGTAATTAGTAAGAGAGTACGTCCTCTTAGGGTTAGAACTTTTAGAGTTACTGATTAAGTGAATGTTAATAAAAAGTTCTGTTGGTTCAAGAGTTTTCTGATATGTTTCCTGCAAAGATGACCATTATGAGATAACATGGGGGACGCATGGCAGAACACAGGGGAGCAGTTTCTCAAGGCTCCGCCTGCTAGTTGAGTGATTCGGAAAAAGTTACATAGTTTGCTGCCCCTCAGTTCATTTATGTTTAACATGGTGATACTAATTGTACCTCTTCAATTAAGAATGGGTGACATGTGACATTGTGTGTTAAAAACCTACCAAAGAGCCCCCCTCCTGGAGGAAGAGCTTAGTACAGGTGAATAAGAACAAAAACTGGCTTAAAATAAAGATCTAGCATGAGGTCATTAGAGCAAAGGCCAATTATATTTTATTTATTGGTTTTTATAAATATTATTGTTCTTTCTCCCGTTTCTCGCTTCCCAGGAATTCAGTTATCTCCAGGATGGTCTATTTATGTGACTCTGGGTTTATTTGAAAAAGAAACACTGATTGTTTCCTAATTAACAGTTAAAAGAAGGATTCAGGAGAGATTTATACATTTCCCAGCCAAAGGGTAATTTGGGTGGCATATTTTTTAATATTCTGAGATAGGTCACCGGAGAAAAAGTGTGAACTTTTGTTTCTTTGGATTATCATTTAGCACATTTCTGGCCCATCTTTATTATCATTGGCTATTATAAAACTCTGCTGATAGCTGTAAGTCTTCTGATGATGCACCTATGAGGTGCCAAACCCTCTCTTTTATCCATCTCACCCAGAATTATTTTGATCGGTTAACATACCAGGTATGAATTTAACTTTTCTTTTCCTCCCCTCCAGCACACACATATTCAGACACTGAAAAATAATGACATGAGTGGACAGTAAATTTCTCTTATGTTCTGTTAAATAGAAGGGAAAGAATAGTGGAGAGAGATTTTCACTGGAGTCAGAAATTCATCAAATAATTTTGATGCAGTGCTTTGACAATGCATTATGTTCCAGCAATGTAATCCTGAAATGTGATATTACAATGAATGTGTGCCTCCCTATATCATTTGAAAAGAAATAGTTCTCACATTTGTAAGTTTGATTTTGAGTTCTGCAGTGATGCCTTACCTTTCGAAACATGCCATCGATATGTTAGCTGAAACAGGAGTATCCATTAAAACAACAGCAGCAACATCAAACTTTCAAGAAATCTAACAACCGAGTTCAGAGTCAGGAGGCTGACAATCAAATAATATATGTTTGGAATAAAGAAAAATGGGTTATTTGGGATTTCGGAGACACATACCAGGTACCTTTGAATATCAGTATTTCTCCCCTGTTTCTTCCTAGGTCTGCTTGTGCCAAAGTGAATTTTACCTGGTTTTTCTGAGAAAAAAAAAAAGCAACACTTTTCATTAATGAGAAAGCAAGTATCCTCAAGAAGTTGCATATCCTTAGAGCTAGATAACTAAGAGTAAGGACCTTTGTCTTAATAATAATTTTGAAAGGAATTGATTCTAATAGAGAGGAAGACTTCTTAATATCCAAAAGGATGTCTTTAATGGGTAGTTAAGAAAGAGAAATTTAATCTAACAGTAAATGTATATTACCATAAAACCTTGGATTATGAAGTATTAAATTTTTGCAATATTATTTTTAAAATGGTAAAGATAGCTTGGATATTCAATTTTACTTTGTGAGGAATTAAGAACTGAGAAAATGCCAAGAGAAGAAGTGAGGTTTAGTTAATATGACCCAGAGCATGGTTGTCATTGGGGCCCAGGGAGATGTTATAGATTCTCTTAGAATATAATGAAATCAAGAAAAGAGGATACAATCTGTCTTATTCATCTTGCGCTCCCAGCATACATTGTAGAAACAAAATCCCTGGTTGTTGAAAGAAGACAGAAGTTCACTCTCCTGAAGCACTATAAACTATCTCTAGTTTTGACCTTTGCTCAAGAGAGACCCCTCTTTTCTGAGAAGAAGTCAGAAGCCCCCGTACCCACCCACCTAAGCTCTGTCCACAATAGGGAGCTTGCTCATCTTATCCCTTCTTCCATGAAAGGTATTGATGGAGAGTTCAGCATGCCAACTCTTCCTGTTTTTGTTTTGACGACTTCTGGTACTTCAGACATGTTGTCAGTGATGTGGGAAAGTCTGGTATCAAAAATTTGTAAAAGTTCCCCAAGTTTCAGGAGTCTTTTGCTTTACCATGCCTGCCTTGGTGATCAATTAGAATACGCATGTGAGTTACTCACTTTTCAAAACGATATTGGGTGATTTTCTTGCAATTAGGAACCCTTATCTAAATTGTTAGCACAGTCCACAAAATGGACCACAATTCTTTTATTCTTTATTTGCTGCTCTACTGTACTTGCATGATTGTTGCTTCCCTCTTGAGGCACTAAATCAACAGTAAAACTCATGGGTTCACAATAATGAAATGTTCGGGAAAGATCCTTTTTATTATTTTTTAATCTGCACCAGAGGAGATACATATTTTTTAATTTTAATTTAATTTTTAAATCATTGGCACTATTATTGATGTCCCCCATTTCCTTCATTTCCTTGCCTCCCTTTCTCTCCTCCACCAAGTCTGCTCCCACCCGCCCCACCGCTGCATCCCACCCCACCCCGACCTCACCATTCTGGCCTTCACCACATTGTTGTCTATGTCCATGGGTTTCACATATATGTGCATATGTTCTTTGGTTAATCTCTCCCAGTCACCCCTGCACCCCCTCTCCTCTGAGATCTATCAGTCTGTTCCATGTTTCTATGCCTTTGGTTTTATTTTGTTCATCTGTTTATTTTGTTTATTAGATTCCACATATGAGTGAGATCATATGGTATTTGTCTTTCTCTACTGGCTTATTTCTCTTTGCATAATGTTCTTCAGGTCCATCCATTTGGTGTCGCAAAGGGTAAGACTTCCTTCTTTTTTATAGTTGCATAGAATTCCATTGTGTAAATATATTTATTGATTTTAGAGAGGAAGGGAAGGAGGGAGGAAGGAAAATAGGGAGGGAGGGGAAGAAGAGAGAGAGAGAGAGAGAGAGAGAGAGAGAGAGAGAGAGAGAGAGAGAGAGAGAGAGAGAAACATCCATTAGTTGCCTTCTGGACATACCCCAACGAGGGACTGAACCCACAACCTAGGTTTGTGCCCTGACTGGGAATCGAACCCCCAACCTTTTGGTGTACTGGATGACGATACTAACCAACTGAGCCACCAGGCCAGAGTGGGAAAGGTCCTTTACAAATAGATTTCGCAATTGGTTCTAGGACTTGGTCAGTCCATGGGAAGATTCTTTATAATGCTTCATACTCTGAAATATTTCACTGGGACCACAACATGAGGATACTGTATTCTCTAAGCTTTTTTCTTGAGAGTAAGGAAGCAGTCATTCAAATCTATCTTAGAAGAATAAAGGAACTGATGCAGCTTCTCTGCTCCCCAGTTTGTTCTGTACTGCAATATGGAAAGAATTTGTCCTAATAATGATAGGGAGGTAGTATGGAGAAGTGGGAGCACTGAGGGACTTGCACACTATTTCATTTGAGCAAGAAATACAAATTTTTATTAGTATAACATCTTAGCTTCTCAAAGTTTATTTACTTTGATAGAATCATATAGTAATTTTGATAAAGTATTTCTCCTAATACATAATTCTGCTTATGATTTTTTTTAAATTACAGGATTTTAAAAACAATTTTACTTATTTATATAGAGAGGGGAAGTTTGCCTCTTGCCTGCCCCCAACTGGGGACCTTGCCTGCAACCCAGACACGTACCCTGACTGGAAATCAAACCAGCGACCTTTTAGTTTGCAGGCTGATGCTCAACCCACTGAGCCACACCAGTCAGGGCTGCCCAAGAATTAAAAAAATAAATAAATAAATAAATAAAATTAGTATTTCAGTTAAAGGAAAATCCAGTAAATAAATGGTATCTTCATTATTGCTCTGGTACATCTTTTGGCCTTTCGTCAAGTAGCTGAAGCTGAAGATAGGTAAATATTGCGTGCTATTATTGAACGTTTTCTCCATGAAAATTAGTAGGATTCTCAAGCCAAAAAAAAAAAAAATCACAAGAACAAGAAATGGTCAGCTATCATTATGACCAAGAATAAGATCTAGAGACTTTTTGTGTATGTGTGCATGTAACAAATAGATACCAACAGCTATCTGTCAGTTTATCTTCCCTTTCATGTCAATATTTGATATAACAAGATTTTACTACAGCACAGGAAATTTGACAGTGCCTCTGTCATAAAGGGACTTTTGCTTGTACTGACAGAAGGTAAACAAATGTTACACAGAAATAGCTTGCCTCATTTAGGAGCACAGACCATAGGTGGGTCCATCTGAACTCCTGTGACCAAAGGAGAATATCTTAGAGATATCATCTCAGAGGGACATTCATGGCCAGGAATAAGACAAGTAGATTCAAGAACAATTGAAAGTTTATTCTATGATCATTGGTCTTATCACCTGCTCCAGATCCAAACCCTCTCAATTACTAAGCATTTATCCCATCAGTTTTCAGATCAGATTTTTATTCTGTCAGTCAAATGCTACCCAAGACACAAAAATTAATTTGTTTGTACTACTTCATCTAATTCCTAGGAAGTCAGGTGTAGACAGTCACCTGGTATGAAAACAATGCCTTCGCAACCCGCGCTACACAGCCTTACACATGCGCAGGCGCATGCACCTACACATATATTCGCCTTCTTAAGTTTTTAGTTGATCCTTTAGGAATCTAGATTTTGGATTTTGGATCTAAGCATTTTGGATGGTTCCTGATACTTTCTCTATTTAACCTATATAGAGTTCCACCTTGGCAGTCGCTATAAAAAAGCAATAATAAAAAAAAAAAAGGCCAGTAACCTCTTTACCCCTTAAAAAAATACCCAAAATAAATCCTTTTTAGGGACATCAAAGGGGGATCCCATTTAAAATGCCCTGCCGAACTTAAATTTTTTACTCTGCATATCTCTGTTACTCACTTTGTTACTCTTTTAATATCTTACACACACTCAACAGGTACTGCTCTCAAAGACTCTGCCCTCTTAAACATTCTCCAGCCTTTTTACCTGGCAGTATTACCGAGGCTGGGTTACCCAGAATTTGGATGTGGCTAATAAGCCAGGATCCAGCTGTTGACTCAGAAGGAAAGTCCTTTCTTGCTGGGAGTGTGATGGGGAGAGATTGATGGTTACAGTTACCTCTGCTCTGAAATCTTCCCTCTTCTTTCTGCCATGCTTTTACCTAGAGCTTTTCTTGTGTATAGGAGGTATGCATATATTTTCTATGACATACTTTCTGTGACTATTGGCTAGTTGGCTCCTGTCACAGATCCATGGGAGGTGGGCACCTTTGCGCCTCCTACCAGCTGACAGTGGTATTTACCTCTGACACTGCTGCTGATCTCCCAGGCAACCCAGGTGTACCTGGCATTGCACAGACACTTCAGTTGGTTGGCAGCCACAGGTGTGGATGATTTGGGTTTTTTTTATTTGTTTAGATTCTTGTGGTAGGAATTCAGCAGGTGTGTGATGCCAGCAGAGAATCTCCACCCTGGCACAGAGGCCAGCTGCCCTCAAAAAAACATGTTCTTCTTGGTCTCACGACACTACCAGCTTGAATCCCTCTTTTCCTGGAAACCTCACCCAAGGGCCAGCCTCTGCCGAACTAATGGATTGGGATAAGTTCATCTCAATAGATGAGCATGAAGAGTCTCCTTATACGAGCCTAATCTACAGGTAGGAGCAGGTTGCCTGGTTCTGCCTTCATGTTGTTTTATTTTCTCCTTCTGTTTTCTTTCTAACTTAAGCAGGTATCATTCTAATTACAGGGAGATAGGAAATCCTGGACCGGGTTTCTAAAGAAACATAAACCATGCTCGGATGCTGTTGACATATATATTTACGCTCATTTGATTGAGACTAAACAGTAAGAGCACAGATGGAGAGCGGTTCTGTGTGCAGTTCTCCCATCTCCCTGCGGGCTCCTCCGGAAGTCACGGAATGCTGGGACCCAGTCAGTTCAATGTAGGGCAAGGTAAACTTGAAGATGGGGCTGGAGCAGGTTCACTCGGATAATGCTGTCTGGGGAAGCCAGACACCTAACGAAGGAGGTAACCAAGAGCCCCCGCTGTTAGCCTAGGTCAGCAGCGTGGGGCCAGAGCCCTCAAGTTTGCCATCTCCTTGCTCCTTATATATTAATCTAGCCAAGTGCTTGCCCTGTGGCTTCTCTTGGCTGGGTCATAACATCTAAAGAAATAAATACGTACACCTTAGATTCCTCAGCTTTCCTCTGTCACAGGCCCTTCCCCAGTTTTTCTCTTTAGAGTCCCAGTTGGAGTTTATTTGATGTTGGTTTTATTTGCATACACATAATACAGGCAGGGCTCTCTAGGACAAGGAGGCCACACAGTGATTTGCCCTCTGGGCCCTGTACCTCTTTAAATATAGGTGTTAGTCATCTACTCCCTTTAGGTTACACACATGCAGCACGATGCAGCAGTGACGCGTGTCCGAGGAGCATTTGTCTAGCAGGGCAGCAGATGGGATCTGTAAATCATACTTGGGGAAAAGCGGGGTGGTGGCGTGTGAGTATCAGATAGTGAGTAGGCTAGTCTTTCATCCTGCATCTTAACCTTTTATAATGCAGATATTTATGTTAACATACATTTGATCTAAGGGTACTAGCTGAAGAGAACTCATTATAATAATCCAGAGAAGTAAACATTAAACATCATATGAACCATTAAAATCAGTTGTACAGCTGTTATCCTTTTGTAGTGACATTTCATATGTTTGTCTTTAGTTATTGCTAATACATTATTTTAATCACAGCATCTCTTGAGAATCTAGCTCTTCTATAATAGCAAAGAAGTGAGATTAAAACCCTTACACTGAGCTCAAGGATTGAAAGTGGTCAGTCATATGTCCAGTGTTTGATTAGAACTTACTTTATATCCAAGTTCTTGGCCCCCTTAAAGAGACAAGGAAGGATTAAAAATAGCTCTGTTGCCCAGTGGAGGATTCTCAAAAAGAAAAAGAATTATCATTGTGTTTAATAAGAGAACTGACAAGCAGTCATAATTCTTTCCATTAAGTAAATATGTTAGAGAAATTTATTATGAAATGACACATTATGCGAGCCAGGAACCAAAGATGACATCCTTGCATTAAATACGGTAGATGCCATTAAGGAAAACAGTCAATATGTCACCAAGCCATGGCCTGTAAAAATTAAATTGATTTGGTAAATGTAAGTAAGATAGATCTGTTTGCTTTCATCATCAATTTTGAGTGGGTGAACAGGTGATGTCACCAACCTGGGAGCGATAAAGATGCAGGACCATCTGGAAAGGCAGGTGATGAATGGGCGACTGCTTTTGGATAGTGACAGTGCTGTGGTACTTTGTCACTTGGGATGCAGTACTTAATAACTTTTCAATACCATCATAATAAATTTCACTGCCTTATTAATATAGAAATGGTGAGTTATTACCGTGATGGTGGGTGTAAATAACTGGGGATGCAGCCTCCAAAAGCGAATTGTTTGGGCATGTTTCTTTAAGCAACACGGTTGACTCGTGATAATCAACCTATGTCTATACCAGTAGAGTTTATTGCACTTGTCAAAGGAAAAGGTAGTATTATTCAAAATTATATGAAATCGTAATAAACAAGTTTAATATATTATCAGACTTTTCCTGTAAGTTTTCAAACACAAGGCAGTAAATCATTTTTAATAATGTCTTTTTATGTAAAATAATGTCCTTATGCAGTAATAATGTCCTTCCTTAACTATTAACAAAACAGTCGACTTCTTTGTATGTGTTTTAAGGGGTATTTTTATTTGTGCTTTTCAATCATTGGAAAACTGCAGAATGAAATCCTTTGGCAAATAAAGAGCTAAGGCAGGACCTCAGAACGTTTCATTAACAAGCCCGAAAGTTGCTGAGTACGGGCCATGTGACACGTTTCCGTTTTAATTGAACAGATGTACTTAAGGGTAAACCACAGCAAACGGGATACAGACAAAATTATAAACACGTGTCACTAAGAAGTAGGCAGGAAAGAGCCTCTGATGAGCATCTGTGTGTATTTTATGAAGCCAAAGACTGCCACTTCATAAGTTTGTCACTGATGTCTCCAGTCTAATGAGGAGAAACAAAATATGTAGATAGGTGTAAGTTGAAGATGAATTACTAGATCAATCACTTAGCACTGCTCAGGGTGTCCGTCGTTGTGTGGTGGGAAAATAATTAGATCTGGGATCTTATTTACATACTGGTGTGCCGTCTGCGATGGAATATGGAAAACTTCCTCTTTCATGTCACTGTGATCTTTATATTGTTTCTTGGCCAGGCTGACTTTTAATCCTGACATTGTCTTTCAGGCTGCAGTGTGCCAGCCTCTTAAATGAAATGCCTCTCCACCATTTCTATTACTGCTGAAAAGAGAGCCAGCAGTCTATTAACAGGCAATAAAGTTCAGGAAGCCCAGGACTCATTTCTTGGGTCAGAGGTGAAAATTGCATACTAAATGAAACAAAGGTGTGCCTTGATCGCTCAAGAAGCAGCACCAGAAAGAACACACGTGTTGTTAGCTAGAAGTCTCCCACTTAAAGGAAAAGGAATAATCGTAATAATGTTGGCCGATGGAGTTAAGTACTCAGTTGAGAGAAATTATATCAACCTGACAAATATAGCCTTTACAGGAGATAAAGTCTCTAATGACCTTAAATGCATATATTTATCATTTAATTCAACAAGCCAATTCCCTTGGGCTTTTGACCAAAGACATTTTCCTTAAATTTTAGAATTCTTTTTTACTAGCCCAGAGAATAATGACCATTTGTCAGAGGGTTCCAAAGCTAAACGCAGTTGGAAGCAAAGAACAGGAGAGGGGAAAAAAAAAAAGGCTAATAGAGTCTTTCCACCTCAGAGAATATTAATACGAAGTTTTATTGATGCAAGAGCTGCAGTATTTCGTGGCTGAACAGTAGGTGGCAGACAGTGTAGTGAAGAAATGGGGAAATTTTAATCTAAGCTATTTTCATCTGATTTCATTAACTTCCAAATATGTCATCAGTGTGCACAGCACATGAATTTGCGAAAAAATAAGAACGCTAAACAGTTATGAAATGTGCTCGTTGAATGTGGAAAAATCAAAAGGATCCTACAGAAACAGAAGCAAAAGGTCTAACGTTTCATCAGGTAAAGTGTGTGTGAAACGGGAAAGCCCAATGAATAAAGGGGCCCTTGTGCACAGTGGGCTTTCCCTCACTGTTTTTCTTGGTCTCAACTTGATGAAGTGTATTAGTGATATGCACGAAACACCGCGACTCCTGTATCTCCCTTTGTGAGAGTGTCCATGCCTTTGTTTGTGCTGTCAGTCAGTTGTTCTTTCTCCTGGGCAGCCAGATTGGTAACCACAGGATCTACTTGCAAATAGATTTCCGTAAAACCATATTATCCTTCTGTCCTTTACCCCTTCTCCCCACCCCCCTTCCCTCAACAATCTGGCCATTCATGTGGCATGGCTCTCTTGCTTCTTTGTCGTACATCTACTGGTTTTTGTTTCAGGGAGGCCCAGTGGGACAGTGGAAGGAACACTGACCTGGGTGCCAGGAACCTCGACTTCTTGCCTCAGCTCTGACTTAGGACCTTGGAAAAGTCACCTGGCTTTGTCCGCAGAAGTCTCACTGAGGTCTTTTCTAGCCCTGACTTTCTGAGTCTTTGAATTCGATCTCATATACCCACTCTTTACTTCTTTTTATCCTTATAGACATGCTCTATGTTGTCATGATTTTAGAGATTTTATTTATTTTGGGGCTATGTTTTGTTTTTTGCACATACCTGGGAAGAATACAAATTAACTTTAAGTGGAAAGTGGATGCTTCTTTGACAAGTTCTCTTGTATTCGACTTGTATAATTATGTTTTGTAAACCTGAAATCGAAGCACCTTTGATATGAGCATATCTCTTTACATTTTATATTTTAGCAGAGAAGGCAGCTTAAGACCAAAAGCTTTATTTTGAAAGGAAAGGAAGTTGGTTAGAGAGAGGACTCTCTTCCTACCTATCTCTGAAAAGATGCAGGCATCGGTTTTATTCTGTTCCTGGGGTATGACTTAGTTCAGCCTCAACTGTACTAAGGCAGTGTTCAAAGATTCTATTTGGTTCTCTCAAATATACACAGGTGTCATGAGCCCTTCTCCCTCCTCCCATTTCCGCTCCTCCTTCCCCTCCCCCACCTCCTCCTTTTTCTTCTTCTCTGTCTACTTTGTTGTCTTTGTATTCTTCTTCAATAAAAGAGCCAATATAGCATATGGGCTGAGGGGACTGGGTCTAGGGGCCAAAATGGCCTTTGCTCAAATTCTCTATCACTTACTCGCTTTGTGACCATGAGCAAGTACTTAGCAAGTACTTTTTGTCTCAGTATCCTCATTTGTAAAATGATAGTAACAATAAAATTTGCCTCGTAGGATGTTCGTGAAGGTTAAATGTGCAGATTACTTTGTAAAGTATTGTAAACGGTTAGAGCAGAGCTTGGAATGCCATAGTGAGTGCTTCACAGCAAACTAATATTAATAAATGATCATCGCTACCATGATTCTAAAGCCGGTGTGCCATCATTTCAAAGTGGGGTGTGCTTCTTGCATCGTATTTGGAGGGAAGGATTGGTGCGTTTGGTCTTTGAGGTAGGAGCTCTTTGGGTTGGCTGAGTCACCACATCACAGGATTAAACATTGTCCCTTGTCTAAGTGGTGCTGGCAAGTGGCCTTCCCTAAAGCCAATGTATTTGTAAAGCTGATGGTTGTCTAAATGGCTGTCTTACTGAAGACTCTGCTAAGCATTCCTAAACAGTGCAGGGGAGGAGGACCAGGGTTTTGCCTTTGTGGGTAATGAACTTAGGCTTTCGTAGCATGCTAGGGATTGAGAGAGGTGGGAGCTCACCAGGAAGGCCTTCGGAAAGTGTGCCCCCTTGGCTGTAACTCTCTTGACGTATTCCCTCCTTGAAGGACTCTCTCTCCCCTTTGCTCTTCTTTGCCTGTCTTGGCCCTCAACGCTCCTGTGTTTTGCAAACTCTGCCCCCTCGGGCTTTAGCTAGATAGTAACAGGGCTGGTTTTCTCTACCAGGGTCAAGTGCAAGCAGGTCAGTGGAGTTCAGGAGGAGAGCTGTGCTATTATTCCAGCTCATGCTCTTCTTCGGTAAGGACGGTGGCGGCGTTCTTTCTGAATATCTTTCTGAATAGCCTAAAAACAGATGAACCTCATGACAGCTACAACATCTAATCCTATATGAGGAAATCACACTCTGCCTATTGACAGCCTTTGACCTTGTCCCATGGGAAATAAAAGCCCTGGTCAGCTTGTAAATTTGCTTCCTACCTGCGCTCTACTCCGTTGGTGGAACCTCCCTTTAAATGAGAATGGCTTGGAACCACTGAGAATAGTATCGCAACTAAATGTATTGTGATTAAATGTATGAAAGTATTCCAGACAAGTAGAAATATATATCCTAATCTTTCATATATTGCCATTTATTTATTGCTAAATTTTTCTTAAAATGTGTGCCTGGTTGGTCAGAGGGATCCTGAGAGTTTCTGGGAAGAGACTTGGGGTTTCATAAATCGGACTCTGTAGGAGACCCATTATGACTTCTCACATGTAAAGTTTCACTGTTCACCATTACCTTTGATCATTTTGAATACAAGAAGTGTCAAAAGTTGTGGGGTTTTTTTTTTACTCATAAAGAAATACCAAAATATGTGTTATTGGAAACTGAGGGTAAGCTCTTTGAATCATGGGTTAGTAGAAGGAAGATACTTGATTTATTTGGTTGAGGATTTCTGGCTGAAAGTAATGGTAGCCCAAAGTCAAGTTGCCTGAGTGTGGTTAGAAACTTCTTGAAGGAAGAACTTGAAGGGTGGGACCAGTGGTCTGCTTCTCTGGGCACCATTACCTTCCCCCTTCAGTTCTCCTAAACATTCCAGTGTAATCTTAATGCCTTCTAAGTTCCATAGCACGCACAAACTAGTCACGAAACTGCCACATGCTAATGATTCTTTACTTATACAAACTCAGCTATATCCCAAGATCTCTCTTTGTGTGGGGGCCTCCATTGAGAACAATCTGGATTTAGTCATACACTTAATTGGAAGGTTTAATAAGAGTATTTTGTTTCCTTTTTTAACTTCGAAAAGGCAATAATCTCGAGGAAGCCAGATGTGAATACGATTTTCATAAGAGAATTTTCGCTTTCCTTGTACCTTTCAAAGCATGGAAATTCTCCTTTTAACATGTTAATTCTATAAGAAATTGTCAGCAATACAAAGGATGAAGAGTAGTTGAGTTTGCCTATCGATAGGCCTGGCTAAAAAATATGGAAAGTACTTGATGAAATCATGAATTGTTATGATTTAAATTCCAGGGCTCCATCTGGATCCCTGAATGTTGACCCGTCAGGAATATTATGAAGGGTATTATGGTGAGGAGGTATATAATGTCACTTGGTGAGCCTGACTCAAAAGTGTTCATTTGAAGTTTGATTCCTTAGTCAACCACCATAACTGATCGATCGAGACATGGATCTCCAATTGACTTTAGTTTCTGCTCTGCAAATCTTCCATGAACCTCATTGAGCGTCTAAGATGTAGTTGTAAAGTATGATTGAAGAGTTTTGGTTTCTCTGTATGGTCCAGCTAAGTACCTCAGAGCACTAATCCCCAATTACAATCCTCCAAGTGGTGTTGAGAAGGGGAAAGAAAGTCATTTCGTTTTCACTTTCTGTGGGGTGGGATGAAAGGTGCTGTAATCAGGTAAGGTGACACTTAAAATATTAGGACTTTTAAGTCAAGAAAGGCAGAATTGTGATGTGACATGTGATACAAATATAGATAAACATGATTTTTAAAAACTGAATTCTGGTAGACTAGGTTTAGTGAAAATGGGATGGGGCTGGAGGATTAGTTAATTCTAGCTGAGAAAAAAGATTATAAAGAAGCACCAGCTGCCGCAATAAAATGTTAGAATTCATTACCCAAAATGGGAGAGGTTGAAAATATAGCATAAATTTGATAGATTTCTGTCATCAGTTGCTCCTCATCAAGACTCTGTCAACTGTGAATTTGTCTGTCATCATTTGAAAACCACTTATGTTTTCAGCCTTGTTATAACTTTTATAAGTTTGTTCTAGTCTCATGGAAAACTTTATCTGTGTTTACTCTCAATTTTTTTCTAGAATCCAAATACTTCCTCCCGATGAGAGCCCTGAGCTTGGGAGTTTAGAAAGGACAGAAAGACTGCCTTTGGAGAGCTATAATATTTTATCTTCTTGTCCTAGGGCTCTAAACCCTTCCACTGTCTTGGTCTTCTGTTCTGTAAATGAAAAGGTGATTTTTCTCTGGCTCTAAACCAAGCATGCACTCCTTGAAGTAATAAGCTAAATCTCACTACAGTGTATAAAACAGGTCCAATCATAGCCCGATTACAAAGATGTCCAAAGAAAATTATGTAGTAATGACAACTGGTCTATCTTTTCAAAAAACAAGTGACCCTGGATTTCCAGGAAGAAAGGAAACCCCTATTTAATGTAAGTCCTTTGGGCATTGAGATGTGTCAGAAAACCTGCCCTTTATTCTGAAGTGCTATTGTGTTAGCGTCGAAATGTAAAAATAATAAACAGCTGACATTTTAGGCACAGACTAAACATCAAGCAAATGACATTACATCAAGGCTCTTGAGAGAGTTACAAGATGACGAGATGCCAAAGGAAGAAAAGTGAGAAATAGTCAAAAAACCTATTCGAGGCAGAGGTATTGTCGGTGTGAGGGCCAGTTACCCAATTCTTGCATTAGGGAGGTTTTGTTTGTATGGAATGTTGTTCTTCCATCTGAATTTACAGAAAGCACTAGGAAGGGCAGAAGATAACACACGGTTTTAAAATTCCTTCCTAATTTTGCTCATTACTAACTAACATATAAACTCCACAAGTGTGTGCTGCATGTTGACCCTGTGTCCTGGTGAAATGCGGCAGCGATAAAGGCCAGCTTCCTTTTCCTCCCTCTTTTTCTTTCCTTTCTTCCTCTTTCCCTCTTTATTTCCTCTTGTTTTTATTTTATTTTATTGTATATGATCTTACCGTTAGCCAAATGTCAGTACAATTCTCTTTACTTAGTAGTTTTGGTTAAATTAATTGGGTATCCATCTAATTCATGTCACCTTCCTTCAGAACAAATATTCATGGGATTTGACCATCTGGGGGACAGTTAGTCATTTTGAGGGTGCAGGTGGAAACACACCTGTAGTTAGTCACTTACAGGGGCATGTCTATACCTGAAATTATTTGCAGGTGTTAAGCATGTGCTTATAAAAAAGGGAAACAGGTATTGGAGGGCCAGCAGAAACTTTGCCTCTTAATTTAATATTATTTTCTCTCTTCCCTTTCTCTTGGTTACTTGGAGAACATGTACACAGAGTTTTAACTTAATGTCCCGAATGACTGTAAAGAGGAGATAGAAATGTAGCTTTGGCTCTTTTATGTGGTTCATAAAAGCATTCTCTCTGGCTCTGAGGATCCATTTATATTTACACTTTACAGAAACAACACTGTAAAGTTTGCGAGTTTTGAGGACAAAATTGCTCATTAAAATCAGAGACACGTAGTGTTTTAATGAATTTTAGCCACATTTTAAAGGCTATTGTTATGTAGCAATTAGCTTTCCCAGTGTACCTAATAAAGAGCAAAATTATCTAAACTATTCGATAATTTATAGTAAATATTGGTAAACTTTTTAATAAGTTTTCATGAAAGCATATTAACCATATGTCATGTCGCCTGGCATGAAAAATAGAAACAGTGAGAAAATCAGCAGCCGGGGTCCCAATGCTCTGTTAACATCAAATTTGGCAGACTTTGAAAATTTTGTGATCATTTTTCTCCTTATGTGACACTACTCTTGTTCATTCTTCAAAAACATTTGCCTTAGCGTGGGGAATTATAGATAATTTGATGCAACAGGTTTAAGTTACCATTTTCATAGTGAAAAGAATAGCTTAGCATGATCCCGATTTTCCTTGGTTTCCTCCCATTCTCAAAAGAAGCAGAGGTATTCACATTTCTTTGTCTAACAGTTTTATAATGTCTTAAGAGATTAACAGTGAGCATGAATGAGGGCGTACGGATTAGACAACAAAAAGCCTGGGACGTCCACTACCTTACTTGCAAATTTTACATTTTCCAGCATTGCTGAGTGAGTATAGAAACTAAGAAAAGATAATAAGTACCAGAGTCTCAAAAGTGTTTAGTGATTCAAAAAATTCAGATGACATGTCAGAACTGACAGACTGATGGAACCGTCTGTGGCAGGGCCCACTTTTTTGTCTTATGTTAAGCTCTCATACTGAGTGAATGCAGATGTTATCACGGTACCCCAGACAGACAGTCAGTGACATGTGACAAGCTGTCAGCAAAGTTACACTATGTTGATTTTGTTAAAATATCCACGAGCTTTATAGTTTCTCTTTATATAAAAAACTCCTTACCTCATTGAGTCAAGAGAATGGGAGCTGTTGGGGAGATCCCTTGAGCTTTCATCATCCCCAGAGTACCTTGGGTTTTCTCTCGGGGGGGATTTCACTTAGCAAATTAAGTAGTCATGTACCCCAAATATCAAATCCCAAAGTATCTCAGAGTAATTTTGTTTCTTTCGACTTGTTCTATAATTTTTTGCTCAATTTACATTGCACCTCAACACTTTGGCAAAGGGTATTTCAAGATCAGAAAGAGTGAATTTTCCTCATTTAAATTAGGAGCCAAGATGAGAGGTTAAAAGTCTGAAGGGCCACTTTAAACAAAAAGCCTTTCTTAAGAGAAGTGTAGGCGTGGAAAATGAAAATGCAAGCTTAATCAGAAACTAGAAGCTTGACTTCTACTCTTTTTATTTTTAAACACTGAAAATCAGCACTGGCAAGAGAAAAATCTTCATTGAAAACAAACATTTGGGCAGTTCATGAAAATCAATTCTGTTTTCCATATAGGGTTTATACATTTAGATTTTCCGTATAAGTTGGGACAATAAAAAATAGTAAAGAGGAATTCTGGGAAGTTCTTCAGTGTTCTAACATGTTTATATCTAAAGATGAGGCTTGCTTATTAAGTGATCATTTTTTGACATCAAATTCAGATTCAATTTAGCTCAGGAATTTAGGAGTCAGAACAAACAAGACAATAATTAACTGAGCTAAATTTAATAAAGTACATTCACTTGGAAAATGCTGTCTTAACAACATTGCTTTTAGTGACATTCATGCTATCTTTTAAACTGAGGAAGATGTCAGTTTTGAGATTTGAGCTGAACAAGGCAGAGTTTATTTGTAGCCTCTGGGTGCAAAAATTGGTTGCCTTTTACCCCATCTGAAGGGTCCCTGTTGCCTGTAATTTATTTAATTTCAAATGGAAAATCGTTTGGTAGCAGATTACGTTGCAATCCTAGTTTTCGCAAATTAACCTCTGTTTATACATTCACTTTTGGAAACTGAAGGTGAAAGGAAAACATGAGCCACACTTGTTTTGTTCAATTTATATTGTCACCGAGGACATTAACATACAATGAGAAACTGTTCTGTGATTTTGAAAAATGAAAAGTCAAGACATTGTGAAGATAGCATCTAGCCCAGTGTTTTTGTAAAACACAGAACTAAATAATCAAACGAAATTATGCATATGGAGGAAATGATTTAGAATATGTTTCGCTGCTAATCGCACTCATGCTGAAGTTTTAAATTTCATCTGTCTGCTCAGATCTATTGTGAGCCATTAAGTGGCTTCCTTTTTTCCCGACAAATTGAATGCTGCAACTGCACGGAGCTCTTTTGTTCTTTTAATTCAGTCAGCATGGAAATGATTTTCTCATTTCAGGCCCTTTTCTGTCCTCTCTTCATTGTGTCAATAAAATAGAGTTGTGCAGAGCTGCTCTAATCAGCTTAGAGTGCTAATTCATTGCTCCGGGATGCTATCTGTGTTTGGCTACAGGTGGGCACTCTAAGGGGTCAGTCTCCAGGGGAGTGTAATTGTGTGTCTCCTGGGGCTTGTTTGCAGAATGACCTAAAGCTGAAGCCCCAGCTCGGGAAGGGGGAAAAAACTGAACAAACATATGCCCATGCAAACATATACAGCTGTATTTTCATGGCGACCATTCACTTGGTCTGACATTCTGAGATTCTAACAACATTCCTTGCATTCTACCTATTTTCAGTCTTCTATGATTTAGCCATAAAACATGACTTCTTTTAAATTTTGCACACATTTTCTAAGGAGTACAAGCTATGTAGATTTTCCAAGATGTAAGTTAAAGGCCAGGGTAGGATTTAACATAGGGATAATACGACCAAACTGAACTAAAAAAGAGAAACAGAAACCGCCAATTTTGGCAAATATATCCTTTTGTGTCCTGTGAAAGTAGCTTAATATATAAATATGGGAATATTATGAACTAGTAAATTAAGCTTTATGGGCAGTGAGGAATTTCTGGCAACATTGGAGCAGAAATAATGATCAGTTGTTTGGGATAAGGGGAAAATTGGTAGGCATGAGGTTTTTGAGAATTAACATGTCCTTTGGCAGTCTGGGGGGATGGCAAATCTTTTTGGGATTATTGTCCATGTGAATGTCAAAAACATGTTGTGACTATGATCTTATTTACTGGGTTTGACATTTTTGGTATTAGGATTAAAAATGCCATAACATCTCCTTTTTATTTTTTCCTAACAATATTTCGATTTTCTTTTTTTTTCTTTTTTGACTTTCAGTACACTGGGATTAATTCCACTCTCAATGGAAAATCTTCAGGACTTCATTACTCAGGTCATTATATAATAACCTTAAGGAGGTTTACAAAGTAGAAAGGAAAGGAGCGATAAAAGATTTCAGCTCTGTGAATCTACTGGTTAGCTACAGAAGGACTGAGCAAGTATCTTTTATTTGCTTAAGAAACTTAATGCTTATTCAATATATTAGAAAAAAATATGTTCTTATTAATAGAAGAATTAGGGTGAAGTACTGGATCACTTGAATAATTTGAGAAGAAATTTTGTAGTCTTACTCTAATAAATTCTAACTTTAACATGTCCATTTACAGAATTTATGTCGTTATATATGAAGTTTTGTGTTGAGACTATAATGGGTTTATAGAAATACAGGCTTTTAAGAATGAAATGAAGTTATCTTCCGCGAGTTTAGAAGATGTTGTTTGGTTTTAATTCTTTAATTCTCCTTTCCCTCTCCTGCTAAGGTTTCAGCTACATAGCATAGCTGGTTTGGCTGTTCTTGTAACGCTGCTGCATCCTGGAGCAGGCTCTGAATTTCATGTAGCTACTATATTTACATTTGTTTATTTAGGATTGATTTCGAGTAGTGTCAGAAGATGAAGGAAAAAGTACGGCAACTTGTGAAAGTGACCTCTTATTTTTCTTTTCCATTCAGAAATATTTTTTTTTTAAATTTAATCGTTATTGTATTTTTTTCCATTAGTCCCCTATACCCCTCCCCCCAGCAATCACCACACTGTTGTTCGTGTCCATGAGTCCTTTTTCCTTTTTAAGCAATCCCCTAACCTCCTGTCTTCTTACATAGGACACCAAGATGGTTAGAATTCAAATTCCTTAGTTTTAAATATACTGAATTCTTCATTTTAATGATTATCAATTCTTAATGATTTTTCTGATATAAGCAATTATATTTTCAGGCAAAAATACTTTCGATGTTATTTTCTGAAATAGATGAAGTATTCACTTAATTTTGTGCTTTAAACGTGCTTTTGTTTTTATTTTCATTTTCCTAGAAATTTTTTTTGAGATGATTGAATTTGAAGTTGTTTTAGCTTTAACTGTCTCTTACAGATAGCTAAACCATCAACATGCTATAGGCTTATGTAGTATGAATTATTCAACGAGGAGGAAAAAGCAATATTCAACAGCTTGTCTTGGTAATTTTTATTTTTATAATAATAAATCTTAACTTCATTGAATAAAATAAAATCAACCCTATAACTTCCCTTTTGAGGGGAGAGTCTAGATCATGTTAGCACAGTTTTGGTCCAGATATCAAAGCTTTGACCTTCATTCAGTTCAAATGGCCCACCAGGGAAAGCAGGGAGCACTGAGGCTGTGTGCTGGAAAAAGACTTAAAAGTAAAAAGAAACTGCATTTTCTTCTCAGTCATCTATTTTGCTAATTCTCTTCCACATTGAATAGATTTGCCGTAAGGTAAATGTTGGTGAAATGATTTGTCCTGATGCCCTAGGGAAGAATACACTGGGTACGGGCTCACAGACCAGTTGGATAAAATGAAGTTGGCTTGTCTGTGTTGTTGACTGTGACTATCGGTTTCAAGTTTTATGATGTTGACGATTTTTTAGTACTTGAAATTAGACATTAAATGTCTCAGTTGAGCAATAGAATAAAATTTGGGCTTGATGTTTTCTTCTACCACTAACTTTTAAGGTCATAGAATGCTTGGCGGGGGGCGGGTATTTTCATGTACGTTCTTTGAATTGCTAAGTAGGAAACTTGACAGTTAAATTTTAAAGTCAAGGATAATTTCTAGTATTTACCCAGACAGTCACTTTAATATGTGACTCCTACCTGGTGATAGGTATCTAGCCCACATGTGTCATTTCTGGTGTAACAAATTCTTTGTATAATTTTGCCAAAAATGAGCAGCTTCAAGGAATTATTAACTTAACTCCCTGAGATATAACTTTAAATCCAGTCTAGTAACTTTCTAATAGAACTCAGTTATTTGGCACCTTACAGGAAAATCTACTTGTTTTAAATATAAGTAACTATGACTGTGTAAAATGAAATATAAAATAAATGTAAAATTTATCAGATTTAAATGATTCTCCTTTTCCATTTTAGTTAAAAAAATTAAAATGACACTTATGTTTGCTTAGTTCTGTGGCTGGAAAAAGATACTTTTTGAAGAAGCTTGACTTCCACAAAACGGTTCCTAGAATAAAATAAATGCTTAGCATTCCTAAATAAGAAGTCATCAATGCAATTTTCTGTGATTCAGAGATGAATGGGATCTGTCCATTATCAATTCTTCAATCAGGGAAAAAAGGAAATTAAGTTCCTAATTAGGTGAATTTGGACTAAAAGGTGGGGCATTGAAGAGATGAAGAAAATTGAGAGGTAGTTGATGCCATTTCAGACTAATGATAGGAGAGGAAATGAAGAAGGGGGTGAGCTGGAGTTGAGCCTGAAAGGTCAGCGACCTTATTAGGACAAGAGTAGTAGTAGATCTTCAAAAGCTTTTACCTGCAATAGGTTAACTAGGTGTCAGGTTCTGGGGATGGACAGAGATGCAAATACTTGAGAAAGGATGATAAAAATTAGATTGCATATTTTTATCAGGAAAACATTTGAAGGTCAGAGGGAGAAATTGACAATAATCAGCTTTGTAATTATTATTTCTTGCTCATTTTTCTGTGTGCCATAGAATGTTCCTTTCATTTCAAATAATAACTGGATTTACTTTAGTGTGGAATAGATAATGCTACTTTTAAGGGTTAGGTTTCACTGTAATATAGTGAACATTTATTTTGTATCTGTACCTCTGAGAGGGAGACCTAATTTTATAAATACACTGTGGCCTAGATCTATCATTTCAAACAAAAAATAATAGCTATTGACTGAAATAGCTATCATGCAAATGTGCACACATTTTTATGTAGATGAACCTTTGTGTTTTTCTTTCTTTAATAACCCAAATTATCTAGGTATTACTATTGATGAAAATATGCAAAAATTTGGTCTTTAACCTCAGCTCTTCAGAAATTCTCTAGCAAAGGGATTCACAAGATAAAGTGGATACAACTATCTGAAGAAACAAAAGATAATTTATGATACCAACCAATCATTTCACTGATATTTTTATGAATTTTATTAATGTTGTAAAGGAACTAATGGACAAATAAGTCAGGTGTTTGGGACTGTAAATCTGATTAGATAAGAAAATTAAGTTATGAGTTTGGAGGAGTTTTTAATCTATTTAGGTTGTATGTTGATTACTAGCATTGTATTATTATGAAACATACTTTATAACATATAATGCTCTTTTTTGAGTAGCATGGATGCTTCAAGTGTGGCTCTGACCTGTATATTTTTATCCAGAGGACACCTGATGGCCCTTTTATCATTACAGGCCCTCAATGAATTAAGTATTTCAGATTCTTTCCGTTTTAACCCTATCTCTGTGGTAAAGACATAGTCATGGGCCCCTTATTACATTACTGTCCAATGGGAATATAAATGAGCCCCATACATAATTTAAAATTTTTTAGTGGTTGAATTTATAAAAGTAAAAGAGAAACAGGTATAATGAATTTTTAATAATATAGTTTACTTAACCAATACATCCACAATACGGTCATTTCAAAATATGAAACAATGTAAAAATTATTACTGCAATATTTTGCCTCTTTTGGGGTATTAGAGTCTTTGGAATCTGGTGTGCATTCCTGTAACACATCTTAATTTCAACTAGCTGCTCTTCAAGTGCTTAGTAGCCACATGTGGCTAGCAGCTACTGTATTTGACACATCTTAGAAAATCTTGAGGACTCAATCTATCACAGTGTGATTCAGGTCAATGTTAGTTATCACAGAGTGTGAGCACTGAAAAGCCACCGTGAAGGCCATATGGCCCAGCCCACTCATCTTATAAATGAGGACACTAAGGGTCAGGCAGGGTCAGCTACTTGCCCAAGGTTACCTAACTACTTCAGGGGATAGAGTTCAGACCAGATTCCAAGTTTCCTCCTGAATCTTAGTTTATTTTGAATTTTATTAAACTATGCTACTTTTGCTGTTTTGTAAGTGCCAAAATATGGTGACGTATAAGGACGATTGAGCCCCGAGTTAACCAATAAACAAACCAAATAAACAAAACTAGCATTATTAAGAAGACAGTTTTAAAACTTTAAATGTTGAAGGAGTACCATTTAGGTAAAGGATTATTTGTTAAGATTTCTTTCATGAACTGCATATCACTTTATTAGAATCTTTCATATTTTTATAAATATTAATGTTGTAAGTAAATATATTAATTTAATTCTAGCCATTATAGATCATTTATTTTGATATTTCTCACTGTCCAAAAAAGGAAAATAAAGGCAGGTCTTCAATTTCATTTTACACTGAGTTAGGAGGATTTTTGCTTTGTTGTGATTGAAACCATGATAGGAAAGTGACAGAATTCTGGCCTCATATTCGTTGGCCCACAGACGTAAAAAAGAAAGCTTGATCGTTCACATTTCTGCATTTTTCTTTCCTGAGACAATACCTGAAATTAAGCCCCACCTGACAGGGTCAATAAAATGCTACTGATTACAATTTATCTGGAAAGCATAAATGGGAAAGAAACAGGTCTTCTTTTTCGGAATTGGCAGCTGACACTTATTGAACCTGAGCTAACATTCCCAAATGAAATGAGGTGGGGCAGTTTGAGTCATATGATAACAATGTTGTCATCCTGGGGAACAGTCTCAGTATGAATCAGCAGTGTGAAAATTAAACATGCGAACACCAAGTGGATGTCACGGAGCGTCCCTCAGTCACAGGCGAGCATACCTGTATCCATAGGAGGGCTCCCCACTAAAGCGTGCGTCGCCAGAAGTTCCCAAAGAGAAGGGCTGCTGTCACTGACTAGATGGGGTTTGTAATAGTATCGTCCTGTTTTCACTCTCCACAGTAGAAAATTTCTACTGGGCTAACAAGGCAGAGGGTAATGAGAAACATGCCAAGTTAAAAAAAAAAAAGAGCAAGAGTGAGGAGTCTAACCTACGAACAGGAAACAAATGTGATCAATTACTCCAAGTGTGGAGCTCACAGATACCTTATCTTAGGGCTCCTTAAAATAAAAGCCTGATTGTTACCAAATGCGTCTAAGAAGTGAGGGAGGAAAACACATTCATGGGGGAGCGCAAGGAGGGGGCCGAGAAGGAAGGGGAGTGGGGGTGAACATGACTTTATATTGATGTAAAAAAAAAAAAAGTGCAATTCTACTGTTTCGCAGTCTCCTGAAGTATTTAGAGAAGTGGTTAACAACCAATCATAGCTTTAACTGTGCAGGCAGTTAAATGGTTCAAAGTTTAAAAAATAAAAATACTCTGGATATGACATGAAGGGGAGGGTAGGAAGGCCAGAATAGTAATATAGATACAGTGCTGCTGATAGCTCAGTCAGTTTGAAATGTTTTTTCTGGTCTAGAGAATTATTTGACTACAGTATTCTAAAGAAGAAATGTTACTTTTGAAATGATTGCTAAGAAAAGGTCTTAGGCATCAATATACAGAGGTATTAATCTTTGACTCAGAATTGAAATAGTCACTTTTACTTTTGTATTTGTGCAAGGGAGTCTACGTATAAAATGTTTACTTATGCTATGAAATAAATAGTAATAGTCATTACAGAGTTAATAACATTGATCTGAACTGCTTTGTTCTATTAGTGCCCAAAGAAGAACGAGGCAGAATGTAATGAAAACGTATGAGGATATTCTACTCATCATCAAATATGGAAGGAAAGGTCACGGTTAAGGCTGAGAGTAAGGACCTCAGGGCTGGGGGATCTTGGCTCCGTATTTCCCAAATTTCCCATAAGTGCAATAGAATTAACACTATCCCTTTCTCAGAGATCCTGGGTCAGTAGGTGTTACAGGATTATGTTATGAGGTGTGACTATAAAGTAGTGAGACTGTTTTTCACACTCCACACCCAGAAACAGCCTCTCTTTTACTTCAGTGGATAAAATATAATTTTTTCTGTGAGCATTCACCTCATCTGGTCCTTGTGCACGTGTGCACACAGACAGGACCTGCGGCATTCCCATCTTTCTTAACTCACATCAGCCATCACTGCTTTCTCAGGGAACTTTGGCAAAGCATATGGAATAGAATTTTTTTCTGTTAGTAGAATGATTTTTTAAAAGTTCAGTGTCTTATGGGGAAGATGCCCTCTAGATAAGGAGAGAGAAATAGTCGTCCATTTTTTGAGGACTTTGTTAGAATGGTCTTGCAACCCTGTCCTTCCCATATTTTTCCAATTAAGTTCTAGCCTGTTGGAATCAAATGTCTTCATGGGATGGCAGACTGCTCAAGTAGGCTATTTTGCACATATTCTGTAGCATGCTTAGCAATTGGGCCTGTCAGTCAGTCAACACATATTTATTGGGCGTTTATGTGGCGAACCAGACAAATCCATTCCCTGAGCTCTTGCTCTTAGGTTTTCAGGGGCCGTCATACACACAGAATTTCTAATTGGACTTTTCTTTTTCAAAGTAGGCTCATCTACAGTGGAATTACGAGAAGGAAGGTGGGACTGTCGGAGTAATAGAATCTTTTTATTATGGGTCACTTTAGCTCATTTTAGGGTAGGTGACTTACTTTATGGATGTCTTTCAGTCAACTCTACTCCTTCCCTATTTTTGTCATTTATATGGGGTTATATGATTATGAAAGGAAAACATGCACATAGTGAAATTCAAGCAGTACATAAGTATGTCTTCTTTTTTGGGTAGGTACCTTTCTTCTTAATTTCGACAGTTTTGTGCATATCGTTCCAAAAAGTTTCCATGGAAACGTATGTGTACACCACACACACAAACATTGTATGTACAGGAAAGAAATCCTTTTTGTGCAACTTGTACCTATATATTCACTTATTTGCTTTATTTTTACATTAATAATTTGGAGACCTTTTTACATAGATCTGTATTTCTGTATATCTGTTTCTATATATCTACTTCATTCTTTTACATATTTAAGCAGCTAAGCATACCTCTGTCCCACTTCACCTCCCTCCCTGAGGCACAGCCAATGTTATTCTTGTGTATCTTTCTACCTGTCTGAGTGCATATAGAAACAAATGCATATGTTTTGCTTTTCTCTTCTACACAAGTATCGTACACTAAGCACACCATTCTGCCATTTGCTTCTCTGACTCAACTATTTATCTGGCCAATTATTAGTATTTAAAGAACCTCCTCATTTTTGTTTGCTGTATAATATTCTATTGAATGTATGTACCATAATTTATTTTTCTTTTTATTAGCTATTTCAAACAATGCTCAGTGAATGACTTTTTACATGGTACACTTTGGAGCTGTGCGAGAAATATCTACAGGATCAATTCCTAGACATGAACCGATGAGTCAAAGTGTATGAGCATTTACAGTAGTTTCAGGTTTTGCCAGTTTTCCATAGTTGTGCTAACTGATCCTCCGAACAGCAGCATATGAAAGTACCTTGTTCCCACTCTTACACATCAACATGGTATACCCTGAATTATTTGACTTTTGCCAAGGGCAGGTTAAAGAGTGATGTTTCAGTGTATTGTTAATTCACATTTCTCTTATTCTGAGAATGAGGTTAAGAATTTTTTTTTTCATGTAATTAAGGGCCATTTGCATTTTTTCATTCCTCGAACTGTCATTGAAGGGAACATTTTCTGTGCTTGTTGAGATAAAATGACATCAGTTTGTCATCTGGTTAGTGACAGTGGTAGGACTAAAATTCAGATTCTCTGGTTATTAACTTCATAACTTAAATAATTTAATATATGTCCTACTATAGTACACAGGGTAATATTTCCTGTCATTCAGATCCTACCAACTTGGGTTATTGGGAGGATCATATGGAATAACTTAGAATATGAAAACATTTTCAACCAACACACAAAAAAAAACTCCTTAAAAATGCAAGATAATGGTTCATTTAATTTTACAAAGAAGTCACAACATCTATCACTCCGGAAAATACGCAGATCATAACGAAAATAGAGCAGCAGTTGGTGGGCCCGGCTGCAGCCGCGGAGTGGCAAGGCCATCCGGTTGTAACGAGGCCTTCTGGACAAGCAGAGTCCTGATTTTACTAGCCTTGTGCTGACACGCACACCTGGGTTTCTTATTTTATTTATTTTTTCTTTCTTCCCCTAAAGAACAAAAAACATTGTACCTTCACAGAGTGATGGCAGTCTTGGTTTGCTGAAAACTTCATCATCCTCCACGTGAGCGATTTGTCTTGCTCTTTAAAATAAGAGGTATAAGCAGATCATATTTGAAGTTGCATGGTTATTTAGGTTGACTACCATTTCTTTATCAGTGTTATTATTTACTGGGGAGGAATTCAGAACTTCGAGTAATTGGTTTTCATTGTTTTCGCCCATGTTGGCTCTAGATAGCATTGGGGTAGCACATGTGCATATGTTTCCTTAGTTACTGTAATGGGCAGTGTCATTATGTAAAATCACTTCGAGGTATTTACTTTTATTTATATTTCATATCAGCTGGGCACACTGTTTATTAATTCTGCATTCACGTAGCTTAAAGACATTAGCCAATACGCAGTAATGGCTGGTCTAACATCCATGAGCAAAAGTGGAATTCAGGAGATTAACTTGCATTTGACCTACTTCAGCTCTCCTGGTAATGAAGGGTGCAGGGGCACAGAATTAATCTCTCTCAATTTGTGGCTCTCGGGGGTGCTACTAAGTTTAGAGTGCTTGTATTTTAAAAGTCTCCTGTTGTGCCGGGGAGTTTTTGTTACTCAGTAGAACTCTGTTCACTGTGGCGATTGATGTGCTGGTTTTATCTACTGCAGCAATATTAGTGACAAGTATTATGAAGGTATGTAAAGTAAGTTAATGGTATGGTTAGCTCAGAAAGTACAATGAGAAAAACTTGGGTCAAACCTATAGAGCCAGGATGCTTTTCTTCTCCCTGTCCCTTAAACTCCTAGTGTCGCCAAAAATGCAAAAGGCTTCCAAGTTGCTTTACAAACACATAGGAAGCTGTCTGTTATTGCGTATTTCCTGTTAGATACTAGAGTAATGCTGCTGGGAAGGTATACATCAAGATGATATAATTTGGATTGATTTGCTTTTAAAAGCTTTGAAATGACAGTGCAATTATTGCAATGATGCAGGTCCTTTACAACGGGATTAATGCATTTAATGAACAATTTGACCACGTAATTTATTTCTGTGGAGCTAATATTAACTGCTAAATGCATTTAATCCCAAACAGCCATATTAATACTGTGATAGCGTGCAGCAGTAGTAACAGGGGATATTGTAGAAGAACCTCTCAGTCCTATTGCAGTTCCCAATTCTCACTTCATTCTCCCCAAGTTTTATTGTGTAGTCAATCAGCAGCAAAGTCTGTGAAGTGAGTTTTACTTCTCTAGCTCTTCTTCCATCCACCTGAATCAAAGAACTTGGGTGCCCCCAAATCTCCGTAATTGCTCCTCAAATTTCAGGCAGTGGCATTGGCCATTCTTGTATGCAATGGTTTTTGTTTTAGAGACCTTACTCTGGCTAAATTTGTTCATTATGTTCATTAGTTTCAAATGAGAATGATCATAACTTTAGGTCTCTTGAAAGGGTCCTTTGAGAGATCATCCTGATTAACCCTTCATTTTACTGATGAGGAAAGTGGGACCCAGAAAGGCTCAAGGTCATTCACTAATTGATGACAAAACAAAATGTAGGATTCAGCCTTCTTAACTCTCAGGCTTTCCTGGACCTCGTCACTGTAGAATATTTAAGATTGCCCCATTTCTACCTCCTATTATTTGTCTAACTTGAGTGCTTCATATTCTTTTTACAGAAATGTGAGACTCAGGGGTTGATGCAGCTTTCTTCAAAATATAGAGAAGGTTTACATTTAGCTTTATATGGGAAACATTCTGAAAGATTAAATGCCTGGAAAGACTCCTTGCTATATTACGACTTCCAGGATACCAAGTCTAAAGGGATAATTTTACATGAAAACACATACATGTAATTTAATATGCTATATACATATATACACACACATAGTATAGTATTCCAAATTATGCACCTTTTAAAAGTAAATAGTTACAAGACTACAAAAACATAAAATACTGCTTTCATGCTGTACAAAGATCTATCCTTGATTTTTTTTTTCCTGTTGAGGGGAAAATACTAATATTTATAACATCTACCAAAGTGTAATGAGATTTTTTTATTAGTTTCAAAACTTTCAAGAAATTGCCAATTTTATGTCTTCATGTTTGAAAAGTTAAGTTACTTTACATTAGAAAAGCAACACATTGAGCCTTTCATTTGGTAATCTTAAAGCAAGGTTTTAGGCAATAAATTTGAATGTTAAATAATTTCAAGGATGGTACTGCAAAGTGCCTGACTCATTTCTGTATGTGCAGACCTTGAGTATTTTATCTCTTTAACATACATCAGTGTAGTCTTAAAAAGATTTATTGAAATTAATATGTTCTATAGAGTTGAGTGCCAAGTAGCATATATTTTTACATATAGGAAAGTAAATTTGACACTGTGCAGTACATAAAAGGTTTTGAAAATGGTTATAGAGATTCATTTAGGTACCGATTTAAATTTAAAGTAACAGCAACACTGACTTATTTTTCTATTTATTTAACTATTAAAAATATATTTAACAAAATGTTTGGTAGCATCCAGCTCCTGGGCTTTTAAAGATGTTTCCCCCCGCCATTCCCTTTTAATTCTGGTGAGTCAGGAGGAATTCACAGCTCTGAGGACACAGCCAGATGCAGCGGGCTTCCTCCTTGGATCCGAGATGCTGGAGCTGCGTGCGGCACTTTTCAAGCAGCTGCCAGCATTGTCAGCCCTGATCTGTCAGTAAGGATTTCTCCTGGCAAAACTCTGAAGCTACTTTCTGACATCTTCAGCAAACTAATTGTTGTCTCCTGCCTCTGCGAGCCCTCTGAAGTCCCAACGAGTTAGTGTCTTCTCGAGAGATGAGAAAAAGGACTCATAAAATCAATTTATCAGGCTATTACGCATTGTCATCAGCCAAAACAAAAACCCGCCACAGACAGGAGAAAAAGTAGAAGAAATGGGTCTCTGAGAAAAGGTTACAGAACATCCATCTTCTCTCCTCTTCTGATTGTTTCCTTTCTTTGCCTATTTTCATACCCGTTTCCCTCTGCTAAAGGACATTTTATGACAAGCATTGTAATTTCTTTAGAACGGAGGGGAACCTCTTCTTTAGGACACAATCTTTGCAAGTTGTGAGTGACAGTGGGAAAGGGTCCAATTGCCACTGAGGACACCAGGCAATAAATCATCCTTCCCTGGCATCAGCTGGCTGGATGGATCCCCACTTCCTGAGTGAGTACCAGGGCCTAGACGTGACAAAACAGCTATTGTCAGCTCCTAGCGGCCACAATCCCACTTTCTCGCTGCTGATTTTCAGTTTACTTAAGACTTGTAGCAGTGCAAAGCATACTGGGAAGAAATGTTAAATAGTTACCATTAGAAAGCAAAACACACTAGTGTTAAATAATTATCACAATATTCATATAAGGGCAACAGTGATTGGGGGAGCCCTCTGTTTTCATTTTATACATCTTCAAGCAGTTGCTTTATCACCATTAAATATGCATGTTTTTCCATTTTAAAAAATATTTAAATATGTTGAGTGGTCTTCCAAATGACTTTATAGGAGGCATGTGTAGTTGATCAGGTTATAATGATATGGAGAGACAGATCGCTACAGTAATCATTTCTTAATTTGGTAGGGTTAAGGCATTTTCAAGTAGGTTTTTACTTTTTTTTTTGTAATGTTTTAGTTTAGACATACTCTTACTATTTATATGTTTATAAAATGTTGTGAGGGGCAAGCTGATTTCCAGTTGTTCTTACACAGATTAGAAACCATTTTAAAATGCTAAATATAATAGTTATTTTAAGTATAATTAAAATCCAAAATTAAATAGGGCATATAATTTTGCCATAACAGAGGTTTAAATATTATACATATTTCATTAGAAGTTTGGCGAACTGATAAATCATAAGATATGACAGAATAAATATGGAAATCTGAGATTTTTAAATAGCCTCATAACTATTGAATTTCTTTTTTAAATTATCTTGAAAAATAAGTAAAATATAGCTATAGGATAGTAGCTACATACTATTTTGCATGGTAAAACATTTCCCTTGCTTTTTGAGAATTTATATTTTTAGCACAATTATCTCAGTGAGAAAGAACGACTTAATGTGGAATAAATTTGAATAATGAATTGGTTTAATCCTAATAAAACTGAGAATTCAGAAGAAAAGTTCTTTATACAATGCTAAAAAAAGTCTGAAAAAGTGAAAAATTAAGTCTGTCACTGATCTAGTTCATAAATATTTTTGATAACTTACCACGTCTTTCTAATGTGCAGAATAATTCAAGTATTTGTTATTATATCTACAAAATATCTGGATAATTGACGAATTCTTAAAGTTCACCTGTCTGGTTCACACAGTTCATATCTATTTCTCTCTACAAAAATGTATTCTTGCCCAGGTTACCTGCCAGTCTCTTTTATGATTATAAAGAATACCTTGCATAAGAGGTGATGAATTTCCTTTTACCTCCTAAATCATCTCTAGCTGTCACATTCAAGTTGAAGCACTTTCATTATCATAAAATACATACCATGCAGATGATAGACCTTTTCACCATTTAGTCACAAAAGGCTAAATGAAATTTTAAAACATTTTAATTGTGTAGAAGGCTGTATCTGGTACTATTTTTTTTTCTTTTCATGTCGTAACAACCAGTGAGCAACTGCTGTCCTTTAAATTTTTTGGTTGACAATGATAATACGGAAAGCATCATGGCACTGTGAATTCATAGTCAATGGCGACACCAACCAGATGAGATGATGGTGTACCTGGCTCGATGACAGTTCTATCTCAGTTCATCATCTTAACTAAAAAATAATCCTATCTAACTTGAAATCCACAGCAGCTATAAGTAGAAAATAAATCCAAACCACAGCTCAGACTTGTAACCTAACAGCTATCATAAATAATCAGAGCCTATTTGACGGTGGAAGATGGGACATTAGAAGCTATTTACACTACTAGAGTGATGCCATAGATCAGTAGTGGCAACCCGTAGATAAGGCTGCTATGATGTCATGGTTGTTTATGATGGGCATTGACAGTAACGCTACTGTGGAATTCTCTCCTCAGACAGCTTCATTCATTTTTGTTTGTGATGCATTTTTGTTGTTAAAGAAGCAATCAGTAGCAAAATCCTGGTGATAAAAGTATTAGTTGTTAAATATGTGAAAAATGTTCATGTATGTAAGAATGTGGGACAAAAGGTGAAGAATTTAAAAATTGTCCTGTGGTGTTTGTGTGTGCCAGCTGCACAAGCACAGAGTTGCTTTACCTGCCTTGAGTTTTAAAATGTGGCCTGCTGGTTCTCAGTTAAAATGCTGGGGGCTCCCCGACCCCCAGACCAAATAAATGACTTACGATGGGTGACTGGAGAAATCGTATGGCATAAAACACTGGTTACTTTCTACGAAACCTCTCCATATGAGAGACTGGAGATTTTAGGGTTTTTTTAAATGTAATTTTTACTTGTTTTGTTTTTCTTTTCCTTCCCACAGCTCACCTTCTACAACTCCAAATACTCACTAGATCAGTGCTTCTCATACTTAATATGCATACAAATTACCTGGGGACTTTGTTAAAATGCAGTTTCTGATTCAGTAGTTCTGGGATGGGGCCTGAAAACCAGTATTTCTGCTAAACTCCCAGGCCACGTGATGATGCTGGCCCAGGGCTCACACTTTCAATAGGAAGAAATTAGGTAAGGTGGTTATTCCCTACCTTTCAGGCTTCCCTCGAGATTATTTGCCTCTTTTAAGTGGGTGTTTCCCCCGTTGGTGTGGAGCAGTGGTACTCAAACTTACACTGTAGAGTCTCGTGGAAAACCTGTTTAAACACAGAGGGCTGTGCCCCACTTAGAAAGTTTCTGATTCAGCAGATTTGGGGAGGGGGGAGGAATTTACATGGTTAGAAGGTCCTAGATTACTGCATTTTGAAAACTCTTGGTGTGGAGTCCTAATCTAGCATTGAGTTCACATGACGTTGGAGCCCACAATAATGCTGCCAGGGCGGTAGGCTACATGACAAGTAATTAAATAGCGGAGAGCACTGAACATTTGTTGAGTTCCAGCTATGTTTTAGATATTATATAAATCTCATGACCTACATTATCTCATTTATCTCATCTAATTACCCGAATTTACCCAATATTTATCATGGAGCTGCTCTGTACAATATTTTCTAGAAATCATACCAAATAAATGGCCTAAATTTTTGTGACTGCCCTAAAAACAGAGCTCTCATCCTGATTTCTTCCTACATGATTCCAAACTTCTACTCTGAGAATGTGAAAGTATGTAGTGTTTTGTGATGCATTTTGTTGTTAGAGTAGCAATCAATAGCGAAATCGTGGTGATAAAAGTATTACTTGTTAAATCTCCTTTTTCCTATTGCCCTCACCCTGATCTGCTAAGGCACTATGGATGGACAATGATCAAAAAAACATAATCCCTACCTTTTAGGTGTTTACAATCTAGTGAGGAAGGCAAGGGCTTTGCAAAGATAGTTGATGGTATAACAGCAGAATGAAATGCTGTGTCAGGGAATGTCACTGCTCCAAAGTTTGTGCGCCTTATGCGTAGAAAGACCGAAGCTCAAAACATCAGAGTTTAGGGTAGGGAAAGTTTTATTGCTTGAATAATGCCAACTGAAATGTGAGACCTAGAGGTTTCTCAGATCTGTCCTAAGAAAATAGAGAGTTGAGGCTTCTTTTAAAAAAAAGAAAAAGATTCTATTTATTAATTTTAGACAGAGGAGAATGGAAGCAGAAAGAAAGGGAGAGAAACATCAATGTGTGGTTGCCTCTCATGACCCCCACCGGGGACCTCACCGGTGACCCAGGCATGTGCCCTGATTGGGAATTGAACCAGCGACCCTTTGGTTCACAGGCTGGAGCTTAGTCCACTGAGCCTCACCAGCCAGGGTGAGGCTTTTCTGTCAAGAGAAGAGGAAATGGGAGGCACAAGAAATGCCAGCAGTGCACTGAGGAAGATTGCATTGTTGTGAGTTTTGTCACAAGGTACCTACAAATCTCTGATAAACATTACAAACTTCCCTTATCTCCTCAAGTGGCAAGCGCAATTTGGCTAATGATTAGCATGTCTATATGCAAGACTAAGCAGAAGCTATTAGTCTGAAGGCCATGGGAACAACGTAGGCCTGAACAAGAAGGAGTCAGAGAGACTGAGCATTCCCGTCTGTTAGACGAACACAGCCCTGAAAAGAGGACTGTAGGGGCACAAAAAATAATTTTACTCTCACCTTTCTAAGTTCTTCTGGCTGGGCTAATAAGCAAATTAACATGAGAGAGATAAACAGGAAAAAATGTCGAAAATGTATTATGGGAGTACATGTGGGGCTGCCATAAGAACATGAGACCCCAAGCCGCATTGGGCATCCCAGGTTTATATGGCATTTTAGACAAAGGAGAAGGGGGCAGGGATCTGGGATTTCAAAGGGGAAGCAGGTAATTTACAGATAGATGAGAAAGAGCAAACAGGTAGTAAACAAATTCTTGCTGGGCCACTCAGAAACAAGGGGACACAGAGGAAAGTTCAACAAACAGGCTCTGCTAGATTTCTCCTTGTTTGCCATGTTTAGTTTATATTATGATGCTAAGGTGATGCTCCCCTCCTTTAAGCAGGTTTTTCTGTCTGAATTTCTTTAGGCAGTTAAGGGGGAGACAGTCAAAGATTCTATCTGAGTCTTGCTACTTCATAACCCGCTTAAAATCCTTACCCCCAAAGGCATGTTCTCAGAGGGCAAAGTTTTGGTTCCTCTCAATGCCGAGATTCATCTCATACCGTCTCTCTCTTTTCCTCTCCTTTTCTTGCAGTTTTTATGCTTCTCAACACAAGTGTGCACACAACACACACACCTAAACATAGATGCACTTCCCAAATAACCATAATTCTGAAAAATGTGTTATCCTTAAAAAGATTTCTTTGGCTTAAATTGCTTCCCTTGTCTCATAACCCCAATTTACATTTTGGTTCAGTGGTAGTTACCTATGAGTTGCCTACCTATCGTCCCAGGCACTTGGGCACAGTGGGGACCAAGACACAGCCCAGCAATCCAAAATTGACAGTTTATGGCTGGAGACCTGCAAGCAAATGGGCAGTTAAGACATAGGGCGATAATTATTACACTGTGTGAGGAGGAGGTGCTATGAGACCTAGCTTCATTTATTAGGCATCCGGGGAAACTTCTTGGAGGAAATGAAATTTCAGCTGGTGCTGAGGAATGAGTAGAAGTTGAAGGGAGGGGTGGTAGGAAATGGGAGAGGTCAGGTTCCTGGCAGTCAGAACAGCTGGCTTAAGGGCCCCGGATTCTGGAGAGTATGTGAGGTGCATCGAAGATGTTCCCGTTGTTTAGTGTGGCTGAGCACAAACACCCTCTGATACCACTACCAAATATACCATGTATTTGAAACCTACACATTTTGATTCTTTTGCATTCCTAACAAAGGGAATGGCTTTTTGAAAACTTGTTTTCCTTTGGTAAATAGTACTGAAAATAGTCATAAAGGACAGGTAGGCTGTCATGCAGGGTTGGTTGCTGATATCATCTTTACTTTCCTGTAATGGCCGACTATAGATTATATTAAGCATTAGTCACCGTGTGAAAAATACACTTGCACACAGAGCTACATCTTTTCGCATCTATTCGTGTAGAAAGCTGGAGGTCACGCAAAGGCCACTGTCTTCTTTTGACAGTGCTCTCTTACAAGGGTTCAGCTCCAGGAGCACATCTTGGGCACCTTCTGAGTACATAGTGTTTGGTTAGGGCTTCAGAGCGTGGAGGGCATATAGTAGACTCTCACTTTGTCCATGAAGAGTGTACATGCCTAGTTACAGGACAAAGCATACATGGATGCAGAATGGGAAATCATTCCAGGCAACAATAACTCCCCCACCCCAGGGGTGTATCAGAGCCATCAATTTTTTTTTCTTATGATAGTACCATTTCGAGCTAAAAAGATGGAGGTTAATATTAATACCAGTCAAGGTTTTCTTGAAACTAGCAAAGAGATATGTGTGCGGAATCAATAACTAAATTGAAATCTCCTTTAAGCTTGTGGTTTTGAACCATAGGTCTGAAGGTCTCCTTCTCCTCTGAATCACAGAGAGTCATTAAAGGCACTAGTGGGAAAATGTCCTATAATAGAAAGGAAATCAAAGTTATTTTTCTTACTGAATTTACTTCTTGTTTGAAAATTTTATATATTATAATACTGAGATTAAATGTTAATAGTGATATTATTCTCTATCTCTCCCTATGCTACTGTTAAGCTTATAATTTCATTTATAGGCTGACTCAAATAATGTACAAATTAAACACTGATTCTAAACAGGTAGAGTTTGTTTGTTTTTTCCCCATAGATGATAAATCTTGTCCATGGAAGCAGTCAGATGAAGACAGAATCACTTCCTATTTTACTAAATTTACAAATAAGACTCAACTACTTTGTTCTCTTAGGGGTAGTCATTCTAGTCATTTTTAGGGTATCTTGCATTAAAATTCTCTAGGTAAAATATCTAAAGTGACTGAGATTCTTTTTTTAAAATCAAATTTTACTCTGTGGTACTGCATGTTGAACATTTTATGGGCTTCTGATTTCAAAATAATGGTGGAACTCTTAAATAGAATGCTGTTACTTTTTAGTCCTTTTTATTAAATTCACTTATTCTAGAGGTCATGCTTAATCATTTCCAAGAGCATTGTCAAGCCTGTAACAATAAATATTGAAGGTAATTTAAATGAGTCAAAGTTCATTCTCATTTAGCAGCCATTTATTTAAGTAAATCGCCTCCCCAGACATTCTCTTCTGTGTAGCAATAAACAGAAATGGCTAGAAAGCTATCACAAAACTTTTAAGAAAGAAATACAGTGTTTTAATGGAGAATTTTTTTAAAGCATAAGATAAATGGTCAGCAACTGATATGTATTAAACATGAATTTTATTTTAAACACTGATAGGTGACTGATATTGAGTTTCTTCAGACCTAACCTCACCCCTAGTATAAAAATGGTGTAACTTTTAATGTTTTCATTGAATTGCTTTAAGATATTAAATATTTTCTCCCTGGGTTGTGAGGTACTCCTTTGTGGTGAGCTTTTATTTGATGAGAGAGAAATGTTGTATTTATTAATATTTTTCACTTTTTATAGGAGGCTCTGCTTCTATGACTTCATATGGTCCCTGTGAAAGCTCCCTAGATTGTACTCAGGAAATGTTATTACAAGACTTTCTGTCATATTTTTTGAAAAGATGGCTTCCTGTGACTCACATCGAACAGTATGTGATTTCACTGGAATGTAACATCTCTGTGAAATGAAAAGGGTAAAAAGGTCAGGTGGGTTACAATGACTATTTTATATAAAATGGTCATTAAAAACAGTAACAGCACAGATGAATTCAGGAAAGCCATTTTGAAATCTAACAAAACCAAATACTAAAAAATAGTAAATTCTCTAAAAGTTATTTTGCATAAATTCTGCCAGCGCCTATTTCTCTAAGCTTTACTAAGTAACAAGTAATATATAAGGATACCAAAATCAAAGTTTTCTTGTTATAAATGGACTGAAGTCATATAATGTCATAGTTAATAAAGTGGACTTATTTTTAAAATAAATTTATTGCACATATATATAATATTTTAATAATGGTTTGAACACTAGCTGAATTATCCATAAAACTTGCTGTTAAACTCCTCTTTTCAAATCATTTCTTATTACTTTGGATTAAAACAAATAAAAGAAATGCAAGTAATGAAAACATATGCTGATGCATCGTAACCAAAGGAAAGGTGCTTCAAAAATTCCCAGTTATATGAACTGCGGAATTCTGAAGGCATCTTCTTTCACTGCATGAATCCCAGTTATATGTTTAAGTACTTATATTGAAGATTATACTTATAGAATGTTCAAATGCCTACTCTGCTTTCACTAGAACAATCTTTTCCCATTTCATAAACCTTGTTCCCCGAACTTCAAGGCTGTGGAACTCACCCCTAGTTTTGGTACACTGAAGGAGTAGTGAGGGCCAGCCAAGGAGGGACACAGTTGTCTTCTGTTTCAGAAGAAAGGACTGAGGAAGGATATTATGCAAAAAATGAACACAGGGAATACAGAAAATACCATCTTTCCTAACTCAAAGTGAAGTTAGTCTACCTTACCTCCAATGCTGAGCTCTTAACAAATAGTTCTGAGCTTCTTCTTGGTACAGTTTCCTTGGAGTCTGTTTTCTCCCTGTTCTCCTCCTATGGCTTGTCTGATGTGTATGAGTAATTCTGTCTCACGGCCAGTTGTGGCCTCCTTGTTCAATCTGGCAGTAGGCAGAATTCAGTGGCACAGGGAAATACAGACCTCTGAGAAAAATGACTGTGTTTTGTGTAAACCAGTGGGGGCCATTCCTTTCTTACTTGTCACAGACCAGCAGAACTGGAGCCCTCTTAGAATTGCCATACTGTTTTCCCCTTTTGAACTCTCTGTTACCTCTACTGAGGGAGTACAGACTGGGGAAGGGAAGTTTAAATAGATTTGGTTAGTTATGTAATTTAATTCCAAAGTTAGACCCTGACCATGGCTTTGCCTGCCTTAGCTGCAGAGTCTTCATTAGGTGGTTCATTTTGTCCTTAGAGCCCCCCTCTTCAGAGGGTCATTGGCTCCAAGGGGATACTTGCAATTATTTATTTTCCTGCTGTTTCCTTCCATTTCCCCCCAATTAATTCAACAACAAACAGTTTTGAAAATCACAGGAGAGTTGGAAATGTTTGACCGTCTCCCCAGTGTGCTTGAACAGGACCAGCAGCCTCCCTGCCTCACCTCTCTCTTCTTCTTTTATTTTTGGTATATTTTATTGATTGTGCTATTACAGTTGTCCTATATTTTTCTCCCCTTTATCCCCTCTGCCCTGCACCCCATATCATCATCCTCCCATGTCTTAGTTCATGTCTATGGGTTGTGCATATCAGTCCTTTGGCTTCTCAATTTCCCATACTATTCTTAGCCTCCCCTTGTCTATTTTTTTGTTTTGTTTTGTTTGTCAACATTTTCCTGCCACCACTTTCCCCAGCCCCACCCTTCCCCACTTCCCACCCTCAACCCTTCCCCCATTTGGCTTTGTGGATGGGTCCTTTATGCATGTTCCTTGATGACCCTTCCCCTCCTTTTCCCCTGTTATCCCCCTCCCACCTCCCCTCTGGTTACTGTCAGTTTGTTTCTTATTTCAATGTTGCTGGTTATATTTTGCTTGCCTGTTTGTGTTGGTGATCAGGTTCCACTTACAGGTGAGATCATATGGTGTCTGTCTTTCACTGTCTGGTTTATTTCACTTAACACAATGCCTTCCAGTTCCATCCAGGCTGTCGTGAAGGGTAGTAGCTCTTTCTTTCTTTCTGCTGCGTAGTATTCCATTGTGTAAATGTACCATAGTTTTTTGATCCACTCATTTATTACAAACACTTCTCCAGGGAGGACATACACAGGGCCCAGAGACATATGAAAGGATGCTCAGCACCCCTAGCCATCAGAGAGATGCAAATTAAAACCACAATGAGATACCACTTTACACCAGCCAGAATGGCCATCATAAACAAATCAACAAATAACAAGTTCTGGCGAGGATGCAGAGAAAAGGGAACCCTAGCTATACACTGTTGGTGGGAATGCAGACTGGTGCAGCTACTGTGGAAAACAGTTTGGAATTTCCTAAAAAAAATAAAAATGGATCTACCTTTTGACCCAGCAATTCCACTGCTGGGATTCTACCCTAAGAATCCTGAAACACCAATTCAAAAGAACCTATGCACCCAATGTTCATAGGAGCACAATTTACAAGCCAAGAACTGGAAGCAACCTAAATGCCCAACAGTCGATGAGTGGATCAACACTTTCTTTATTGCAATGAATGACTTCCTTTCTCTCATCAATCAGAGTTCTTCATCTCTGGTTCCTAGTTGCACATTGGAATCACCAAGGGAGTTCAAAGAACTGATCCCCAAGGCCCGTCCTCATCAATCAAATTTGAATCTTTGGGTGCTAGGGTCCATGCGTGCATCAGTCCTTTCTCAAACTTCTCAGGTGATTTCAGCTTTGAGAACCTATCATATGGATGAAATGACTGAACAGTGTCAGCTGTTTTACCTTATATTTGATCTGTAATTTTAACCCAGTTAGTTCATCCACAAAGATAGAATTCTTAACTGTATTTCCTCTTTATGTAAAAGTTCCATTTGAGCATCAGAATTATTTAAGCACAATGATATTGGTATTTTAAAGAGTAAAATCTAAATGCATAACTAAAAATCATCATGCAAATTGACGGGATAAGTTAGGATTAAATAAAACCAAATGCTAACTTTTTACAGATGTAATCTTATGAGAAAGAAGAAAAGAGCAAGCAAAAACATGCATATTCCTTGCTAGAAAAATTTCTTTTCTTTTTTTAAAGAAAGTGTTATTAATAAAGAGACAAAAGGTCCAGAGAGATGCCTGAAAAAGTGAATAAAATTACTACTGACTGAATTTCCTTTTAGAGTTTAAAATAAAAAAGAATTCAAGGAAGGAGAGAAAGAGGGAAGGAAAAAAGGGAAGGAGGGAAAGAAGAAATGAGAAAAGTAGTGAAAAGAAGTAGAAAACCATAAATGTTACATAGAATTTCCTTTACTCAGATATTACAACTAAAAATAGTTTGTTTGCTTATTTTTCTCTTTTACCTTGACTTTGGTTTTCCTTTACCTGAAACAATATTTCTAAAACATTGTATTATTATAATACCAAACAAAATGAAATATTAAAATTTTATTTTTTATCTGTAGTGTGGGAAAATAACACTCCTTAAACTTTTATTCAATGAGTGAATTACTTTTCATTGCTTGGGACGGTGGGGGTGGCACTGTGTCTGTTTATTTGGGGGTCCAGCCTTTACAATAAGAAGACATCAAGTTGGAGGGGAGTTTCAGCCAAGCAACTGATCCAGTGAAAAGTCCCCTTCCTCCCTAATGTCTATTGTGGGCAATTACTATGTCATCTTTCTCTTATTTTTCCTTTGCTTTATTTAATTCCTCAAATATCAGGGCTGCTTTTCTTGTTGGTTTGGCATATCCCAGCTGTTTGCAGCTTTGACACAGTGCAGTCGACGTAGTTGATGGATGACCCCTTTGTGTCTCTTGTCCCTCCATTCCCTCCCCACCCTGCCTAACCTCCTCTAGGCTTTCTTTTTCTCTGCTTCATCCGAGCCTGATGAACACTTGACATTTGATTTGTGCTTCATACACTGTATAATTTGTGAGCAGGCCCTTGTGTTCTTCTGAATATTTTTGATGGTCGGGCATAAGAAAAGAGAATGCCAATTTAAATTTCACAAAATGGAGTGCTATGCTTATTTGAGAACATCATATTTTTTCCAGAACACTTTTTATTTTGTTAAAAAAGTTTTCCTCTAAATACCAAGCTTTCTTTCTTCCCCTAGTTGTTTAAATTTTAACAGCATTTCGTACTAAATTTATCCTCTGTGATTGCATGCATGAGTTACCATAGATTTGGTTAATTTGCTTTGCCAGTGAAATTTGACTCACCAGTAGGCACTGAATCTAAATTATTTGAGGGAAGATTTAAATACAGTATAGGTAACCAATAAATGCATTAATTAATAAGCAGGGCTTATGTGTGTGTCATTTTACAAACGTATGGGTGTCTATTAGAATTTTTTAGCATTTTTTGAAATGCTTAGCGTGAATGAAATTCACATGAAATCTTCCATATGGTACAGACACCCTATATGAAATGTGTATGTGTGTATACATGAGAACGTAGTAAAGTCAGTTGTATTTTGCCCTGATACTGTGTAAGCCATGCACATACCAAGATAATCTTAGACTTGTTATATCCCTTCCTCTTGCGTGCTCATTAATCACTGAGCACTAATAACACATTTTTTGTCATGGTACAACAAAAATTCTGGCTCTGACTCTTGTTCTGGCTCATTTACATTGGCCTGCCTGTCAGTTCAAAGCTTCGGGGAATTAATATTGTGAGATTAAAAAAGTGAAGCCCCTTAAACATCCCATCTTATAAACTTGTGGTTAGTTTTTTCAGGGGGGAGAAATTAAGCCTTCAAAGGGCAAGGGAAATAAAACGTTCCTGACCAAGATTTCCCTTTCCCTTTTTCTCTCCCTCCCCTGAATAATCGAAGCCCCAGACTCTCTTCCACAATGTCCTAGGTCCTAGCGAAACGTTACTTTCCAAGAAGCTGTCCTGTGGGATGTGTGGTTAGGCCGCGTTGCGCCGCCTGGTTATTTTGGACGCCATTTTTCTTCAGTTCACCTTTGATTTGCACTATTTATCCATTAGAGAATAAGAGCCTGTAGAAACACCCCAATAATCCATTTTTTTAAATAAAAAAGAAATATTTTCTGCAACCATCTGGTTTCTATGTAAATGGACGCAGTGGCCGTGGAGCCTTCCAAATCCCAGTATGCATCACACGTCCTCACTGACTCTTTTTTGGTGAATCAGATGAAGAATCAAAAGCCTTTTTGAGGATTACGGAAAAAGAGTTCCACATGTGTTAGTGTGTGCATGTATAGGCAATTTATTTTAGAGAAAAGTTTCACTAAACTCAAATGAATATAATCTAAACATGCTTTTAAAAGATTAAAATAAAAGAAGATGAATCTGGCAAGCCCTTTGAATTTTTATAGTAGGGTCATTTTATGTGGTTCATCCTATGTGTTTTGAGATCAGTCTTAAGTGGGACTTAAGATAAATGATGTTGTTAAGGTCTCTATCATCTTCCAGTGTGTTTTGACACTTGTAAAACTATATGAAACACTTGCAGTGAGCTATTCCTGCCTCCTATTATCATTTACTGTTATTTTTATAGATATATTCTGTCTTCAAGTTTTTATTACATAAAAACTTTTACCACCTTTTCACAGGGATGCTAGTTAATATGTTTTTGGCTGTGTATATTTTATAAATATTTTTATATACAATATTAGATTTCATATTCAAGGCCACTCTATTAGGTAGGCATGATGGCTGTTGTCAATTTTGAGATGAGGAAACCTAGGTTCAGAGAGGGCCAAACACATACAATCAGTAAGCGGTAAAGTTGGGAGTTCGAAGTCACAAGTGTGTTTAGATGGCTTTCCCTTTTTACTAACTGTGTGACCAATGACAACTTGCTTAACTTTTGTAAGACTCACCTTTCTCATTTGCAAAATGGAGCTAATTCTATATCTTGGTGGTATTGGTAGAGGGTTAAATGTGATATATATTTAGTATATTTGTTTACTACCAGGAATATAATAAACATGAAAGTTGATAAGAATGATAGGGTAGTCATTACTGTCATTATAGAAGGAGTAGAAGCAGAAGGATTAATTGTGAGGGTATCACAATCAGCTTCATTATTCAAAACTTATCTACTCTGTAGGTGTACATTTGTAGGTAATTGAGCATAGCAATCGCCAATTTTGGCTATGTTACTTATGTATGTAGGCATAGGTATATGTGGTAATATAAATTTTGGATATATACATATATGTAAAAAAATGAAATGAAAGCTTTTTAATCAAGGTTCAGTAAAATGCTATTTACAATGGAATATATTACTTCAATGAAAATGTCACTTATTTTGGTAATATAAGACTTCTATGGATTATATTTATTTTATTTTTTGATAAAAATCAAAATTAAGAAAAAAATAGTTACTGCTCTGAGACATTATAGAAACAAGAAAGAAAATTTACTTTTGTTCAACCATTTCAGGAATTTTTATGGAATCAGTTACATTTCAGTATCTTCATGGAATCAGATGTTTGAAGAGTCATAGGTATCAATTTGTTAAGATTATTATTTACTCTAGCCTTATAGACACAGAATTACGAAAACATTTAATACTTAATGAGTTGTTTTTTCCAGTTCTGTGTAAGTGCTCACTTGTTTTTAAACTCACAGGCTTGTAGTTGGTGTTCTTATGTTTCTCTCAAATAACAGTTAAGTGAACCCCAGGCAGATTCTTCTCTCTACTTGCAATGTCTTCCCACCATCTTTGTTTAGTTGATTCCTAATCATCCTTGAAAGTTCCACCTACCCGTCCCCTCTTTCAGAAGTCTTTTTAACTCATGAAATAGATTTAGCTATTCTTTTTTTTCGGCACACATAAAACTTTGTGAATACTTTCTGTGCTGACACTGGTCATGCTCTGTGGCAATTTTTGGCTTACTCTTCTACATCTCTGATTGATTCTTGTGATTTTCTTACTCAGCTGTAAACTCTCGTTGTCTGACATATAGAAGATAGGACAAAAACGCTAATGGAATGAGCGCCTGGTGGCACTTTAACAGTTTCCTCCATGTCCAGAATTTTACAGAATTCTAATTCAAAAATTTCAATTCAATTTTCTCCTTAAAATATTGCAATAGAACTCCTCTTATTTATTTACAACTCATCATTTATTTACAAAAGGCTGTTGGGGAAGGCTGGGCCACAGAGTCCAGTATCACTATGAGTAAGACTGGCTTGTGAGGCTAAATATGAACTTGAGACAGAGAAGTTAGATAGCTTAATGCAACAGAATTCCAAGAGCTCCCCAGAATTAAACATTTTCTTAGTGCTCCAGAGGGAAGCATGAATGATTCACTCCTGCCAATAACCAAATAGGTGCTTGCCCATGCTTCCCCTATTCCAGATTTTGAAGGTAAAAATATTCTAGGTATTTCGAAATATTAGCTGGAGTTCATTAACACTGTAGAGTTGGAATTGCATTTGGAACACATTAGGAGGTTATTTTTTTCCCACCCATTATATGAAGCCTACATGGTGGATAGAAGATATTGAAACATAAATGCTATCATATTTTACGTGTTGAAACTCACGAGCGCTTCTGAAATATCTTAAAGAAATAGGTGGGCTTTTTGTTTTTTGTAAAACTGCAGATAGAAATTACCTGAGGCAAATCATCACAGCTGCACGTGCAAAGAGGGATGGACATGCTATGCTAAACCTTGTTCACTGCAATTTTGTACAGTACCATAAGCTATGTTGAACATATTGTAATGAAATAGAACATCGTGTATTGCAAAGTAACATTATTAAAACATTTATGACTCATTTTTACCTATATTCACAGTCTTTATGGCTACCTTGTAGGAGTAGGTGGTCCCAGGCTGGTTCAGTGATCCTATGACACCATTAATGACTCAGGTGTTTTTCAGTCTTTCTGCCTCATCATCCTTGGTTGGTGACTCTCCTGAAAGTTTTCTTAGAGTCACAATATGGCCACGAGAGCACCAGCTCCCGCATCTGTGTTACACATAGGAAAAAGGAAGTAGGAAAGAGCAAAAAACTTATGCAGCCTTTGTTGGAAACCCCACACCACCATTTTCGGCTCACATTTCATTAACCAGATTTTAATTTCACATGACCATCCGAATCTCAAAAACATCACTTTTTTGGTGGGTATGCTGCTGCTCTCCTTAAGACAAGAGAGGAAAGAGAGGAAACTAACCGTCTCTGTAATAAAACATTGAGGGAGATTAAAATGAGTTCACATTCCCTCATATCACGTTAAGTGCAAATCTCTACCAGAGGTCTACCAGAGTTCTTCCCAAGAAGATGGATAGAACACTGTGACAGACAATTTCCCTAGCTCTCTGGTTATGAAACTGTAATGAATATAAAGTATAAGTAGACATGGAGGAAAGTAAGAAATGGAGGGATTTCCTTTGTATCCTGAAGTTCTCTAAGACAGGAAATCACTCAGTGAATGCTAAGATTATAAGCAAGTCCATCCATTTGACTGTAAATTGCATGAAGGTCAGGTTTGAATCTTTCTTCTTTATCACTCTGTCTTCAGTTTCCAACAAAGAATTTGGCACTTAGCATACTGTCAGTGATGGTTAATATTTGGGGATGAGGGCAGGGATAGAGGTTTTGGTCCAAGGTGGTTCTGAATTTATCAGCTTAAGCAATTCTTCTTTCACAAGGTTCCTTCTCCTACTTTCTGAAAAGCAGCATTCATAATTTGTACCTCAGATTAGTATCTGAAGTCCATATAATGCCCCACTGAAACTTCTACCAAAGGTGGCAAACCAAAAGCCACAGAAACGGTTTGTTCTGTGTCAGTAGTATTGAGTTCATGGCCAGCATTTAATAACGGGGACATGTCACAGACAGTCTGGATTCTCACTGGGCTGGAAACAGTAAGGACGCTGCTACCTCGGGCACATGTGGCCAGGCAGCCATCAGGGCCTCTCGCCGTGCACACCGCATTCCCTGGGAAGCCAGCGTCAATCATCTCCCTAACCTGCCTGGCATCTAAGGACATCTGTTTTTTGGCCCCTGCTCTCAGCCACAGATACTACCTATTTGTGTAGGCAGATGCTTTGTTCACTGCTTAGGGTTTGACTTGTACACCTAATTTTTATTTCATGTAATTCTCTTGTTTATCAGGTCTGGTTCTGTTTGATTCATATGACAGACCAAAAATGCTTACAAAATCATAGGAGAATGTTTATCTTGTGCTAGCTCACCCACTGAATGTAACACATGGCGTAATTTCTGAACTGGCTGACTGACAGACTTTAAGTATGTTCGAAATCAATAGAAGGCAACACTTCCTTCTTTATAATCGCTTCTCATAAAATAAATCTTCCATTCTAAAAAAATGTTTGGGTTTCTCTAACATGAAAAAAAAATTCTCTAAAAAGGGAACCCATGTATACACTCGTAAATATGTTTCCATATTGATGTTAAATAACGTTTTCTCACCTGGGAATGGGTAGAGTCCCCAGAAGGGGATTCTTTGTAAACCATGGGTTGTTAATTAAAGAGCTAACAATATCCACCAGCAGCTTCAAGTCAGCATTTCAAACAGTAAGGGGCCTTGTTCTAAAGTCACACAAGCAGATGTAAATGACCTTAAGTCTAGTGTTTTATTAACAGAGTTAAATAATGTATTCCATGAAATATTTTAAAAACTTAAATGATCACGGTTCCAGTCACGGGGTACAACAGTCTTTTACACTGTGGGTGGAGAGCAGGGGACTGAGCCTGTTTTCTCCTACATTGAACTTGGGAGCTGGACCCCTTACTCCTAACATTTTCTTTCAAATTTGTTTTTAATTTTTGTTTCCATTACCATTTATTCCCCCTATGCCCCTCCCCCCAGCAATCACCACACTGTCGTCCACGCCCATGAGTCCTTTTTCCTTTTTGCTTGATCCCTCCACCGCTAACCGCCTACCAGAGCATTTAGCAAGTGAGTACCTCCTTACAGCTGCCACATCTGCTTTCTCTGCATTGAATTCACGTTGCATTCAGCACTCTAATAATTTTCATTCCAACACACTCTACTTTCACAGACATTGGTTAAATGCCTATCAACTTGAAGTATATTTTAACAAACTAATAGCTTCCTTTTCTATAATAGAATGTTTTAAAACACTTATATGGTACTGAATAATTTAGTTCAGTTATATGATGACAAGACTAAACAAACTTTCTCGAGAGTTCTGAGTTTTTCATTTCGTTACTTAGCTCTGAGCAAGCAAATAGAGATGAGCTATGAAATTTTAAGACTTTGCCTTGAAACATGATCTAGTTGACTTATAAAATTTGAGATGTTGACAAAATGTGCAGTCAATAATCAAATAAATGCAGTTACTTCATTTTATGTCAACAAAGAAGGTGAAAAGTGCAACTTAACTGGCTTGGTAAGATTGGAAGGAGGGGCTGGGAACATACAAGAGACAACAAAGAGATAGTTGGTAAGATTTAGTGGCTTGCTTCAGCAGGGGTGGTGAGAAGGCAGTGTGACAAAGTTCAGTCGGGTCAAACAAAGTGCAGAAACTTCCTCATAGACACTGAAGGGAGGTTGTGGCACGGGCAGAAAAATGTTCAAATGTTGTAATCTAGAGACAGCTAATATGATAGTTGATGTGCTGTTTCTGCCTAATCCTGCTGTTCCTTTTGATCCAGGAAGTAGAGAAATCACCTTATCTCTCATGTACCGGGATGATATAATTAAAATAGGACATGTTTTTGAAGTGAGGTATTTAAGGGCTTCAAAGAAGATGTAGAGTGTATAGGATCAGCACATGTCTACTTCTCAAAGGCTGTTATGAGGACACATTTATTTAGAAAAGACATCCTTTTGAAAGAAGGGCTGCCTCGATAATGACAAATTGTGTATGTAATGTCTATTGCATTAAATATACTACCTAAGATATATGGAGTTTACTCCCTGACCTAGCTAGATCTTGGCAAAAATATGAGTCAAAGCTTTTATGCTTTTTTTTTTTTAAACTTCTATGGAAGATATCCTCCAATTGGCAAAAAAACAAAAACAAAAACAAAAAAACACCCAATTTTCATTATGTCTCCAAATTAAGCTATATCAGCACAATACCATAAATATAATCAAGTAAATAATTTTTCTTTTGTGATGTAGAGCGTTTGTTTCAGATGAGCTGATGTCTATGATTTTGCATATGTGGCTATTTGGCACGCCTTTTGTTTCTGACCCTATAGTTGACCTTGGAAGTGGCTTGCTTTAACCATGATGGATGTACCAAAAGATTTATTTTTGTCATCTAAGAGTTGAGTCTTAGGCTATTGGGAGCATAAAAACTGCTTATTGAAAGTAGGCTTGGCAAACCTTTGCTTTCAAATAATCTTCCAGAAGCTCATCTAATTTTGCTAATTAGCAGGAGATAAAATATACCCACATTGTCCTTTACAATGACTTGAACTCTCTGCCCTTCCTTGATGATAATAGTATTAAATACATGTGTACTTATTGCATTGAATATTAATTAGCATGAACTAAGAAGAAAAGATTTTGTTATACACCGATAACACTTTCATGAAATTATGTTTGATTCCATGTAAGTACTTTAATGCCCCTTCTGAGCTGGTACAAGTAACAAAGGTAACGTGATTTTAATTTGCTGATCTACAAAAAATGTTTAAATAAACTCTGATTAGTGAAGTCTGATTTTAATAAATAATTCAAGAACGAAAGAACTGTCATTTTTGTGGGAAGCAAAGGGAGACCATTCAACTGGTAGTGACCTTGTCACTGAAAATTAAGCTCTTTCTCCGAATCTAAAAATCAAAGCTTAAAAGGCCACTCTCGCCTTAATATTTCATTAACTTTTCGAAATGAAATACCTATTGATTAGATTTTCTTTCAGATAATAAATTCTACATGTCTACTCTGTCACTTCAATTACAGTATTTACTTGTACACAAGGAAAATGTTTTTACATCTGAAATTAATATACTTTTTCAAAACAACATACTGCACAGGTTCAGGCAGTATAACATTTTTTTTCTCTGAATAGACTATTAACCCATATTTTCAAGAGCACCTATTCTTTCTCTTCTAATGTTCCACTTATGCTATTTTCTGCCTCGAAGATTCTTTCCTCCCCTCTGTAGATCCTCAGTAAAATCTCATTCATCATTCAGAGCATAGTTCAAATGTTACCGCCAACATGAGCCTCTCCAAGCTTTTATTCCCAAGGCCGAATGATCTCTGCTCTTCCTCTGGTGCCTACAGCACAGTTAGAACACACTCCCGGTGTGGCTATAATTGCGCCACGTTTCCTTAGCGCCTTGTTGACCTCTAAGACACTTCTGGCTCATCTTCACCATATTTTCACCGCTAGTGCCTAGTCCAGGGCAGGCAGGTAAGGTTGTTGAACTGAATTTAGTGTTGCACATTTTTGATGCCTCTGTGTTTATTATGACCGTTCGGTTTCTATTTCTGCTTTGTACGAATCAGCGCAACTTTAGAGATCTCTATCGTTTAATAGTTTACATGAAGTATCTCACATCTGGCAACTATCACTCCCAGACCCAATCATAAATAACATTCAAAGTAGTTATTTTACTTCCTTTATTAAAGAGAAGCTAAAGGGAGCAGCAGACTTTGTCAGCCAACTTCTAGAAAGGAAATACAGGCCACTCAGATGCCAGAAGAGTATATATGTCAGTTGATACAGTGCATTCAGTGTTCTTGAAGAATCAAAAACCAAGTTAGTATTGAACTCAATTTTCTATCTTCTCCAACAGTGTCTCAGTTCATAGTCAAGATTCGTTGGTGCTGGAGTGCTATAAAGCAGAATGTCTTGGGGCTTTACACGCCCATCAGACACATTTGTCCTAAACTATCCAATGGTGCTAAATTTATCCTCTAAAGGGGATGAATTGAATTATTAAATGTACCTTAAAAAGTGCTGGCAAGGGGTAGATTTTATTTTTCGGCCATTATAGCATGGCCCTTATTCAGTATTTCCGAATCCTCTTGTGGAAAGCAGAGTTTGTAAACATTCACTTGGAGTTTGGCTAGCAGAACAGTAACCCATTGGCCCAAAGACCATCCCACCTAGATTCCAGTGGTTGCTGGAAAGAGCCCAAGGTTACTTCTGCAAGGGAAATAAACTGGACCCTTAGTCATGCTCCCGTTTTGTGGATGGCCTGCTGCCACACTGTTACTTTGGGGGTATTTCTGTTCACCTTCTGCCTAGAAGCCCAGGAAAGACTTTTCAGTGTTTATATAGGAATTTTGAAAGCCACGCAAGGTGGGACTCTATGCTCTGGTATCAGTTCTTCTGGTTTCAGGGCTCTGCTGTCTGAGATATACAAGCTGTGCGTAGTGTGAAGTACTGTAACTGACTGTACGAGCCACCGTCTGAAAGGTAATTGGATCTGTACCAAGTGTGACTTGACTTTACTGGGATAAAGGAGCGGGCAGACAAGGTAAGAGATGGTGTAGAAGAAGCTGTGGAAAAACCCTTAGTAAAAAGTCCCCACAGTTGAATCTTCTAGTTGTCGGAACAAGTTCTTCCTGGCAAACTGCATTAGCAGAGTGAGCCCCGACCCATTGCCATCTCTCTTCCTGTACCAGAGGCAGGAAAGTCTTGGTTCTGAGTTTCTCTCAAGCTCAATAGTGATCGAGAATCAGAGTGAAGAGGAAGATGTCGCACCGGGGCAGAAGAATCAGATCTCCACCGAGTTCCTTTTCTTCCACTCATTAGCCGTGACTTTGGCACTTTGCCTAAACTCTCAGGTCAGTTTTCTCATTTGTCAAATAATAATTAAGTCTAGCTCCTTCCCAGCAGGTTTCTTAAATGAAGTTTTGAGAGATGTTGTCTATAGAAATGCTCGAAAAACTGTAAAAAATATATATTTGTGACAAAATAGATATTAAATATATACCACAGAGCATATGCTTGAAATTTTTTTAGCCACAAAAAATGATTTTTTAAAAGGAAAAATGCACATCTCCCTTGCTCATACTTGGACTATCCCCATGCCTCTGACTACTTGTGGGGCAGATTGCTGTGGACAGAGCATTAGCTACCACACTGGAGTGTGCATGGTTTCCTCGCCTGTAAATTGGGAACAATAATACCCGCCTCCCAGGGTTATCGTGAGGAGGAAACAAAACAATTTCTGTGTGCTCAGAACACTGTGGGAGTTCGCTGAACATTAGTTTCCGCACTCCTTCCCCATCCACCCCCAGGTCTCCACTCTAGTGAAATAAAATCCTTCTTGTATAACTCAGGAAGCCCCAGGAACACATTCTTGCGAGCCTTGGAGGAAAGAAATACTTCCCCGTGTCCTTTCTGAGAGAACTGGTCTTTGGCTGGGCTGATGTCAGCTGTGCTCCTGGCTGCCTTTTGGTCAAAAGAAATTTCAGGGAGCTGAAAAATAGCCAAGGAGACCTTTTTCCTATGCATGGGAAAGAAGACCTTTTTTGTCCATCCTCCAAGTCCTCCCTGCACAGATTACTGTCAAAACCCAGTGCTTTATTTATACAAATGCCAATGTACTCTGATTATTTGGCGAATGACCATGCTGCTGTCAGTGAAGAAACGGCACATAGAGGATGAAAACAGCTCCATTTTTATCATGCCTGTCACAACGGGGAGACCACGGAACAAGGATGCATTGTCTGAACCAAGGGCTGCAGAGGCAACACACAGGTCCTTTGGTAGCCTCCTAGGCAGAGGAACTCTGGTCATATTTGGTAAACGTGTTCTTTTACTGAAAGATGTCAGTCTTGCCATAAATTAATTCTCAGTTCACTATTGAGATCTTGACCTACTGTTAGATCATCCTTCCCTGGTTTTTCTGTTTGTCTGTCTTTCCTCTAATTCATAGGCTCTCCAAATGTCTATGCACTTTCGTGATACAGAAAGATCCAGCAGCTATGTGACAAAAGGCAATCAAACATTTGCCGGTGAATTTCTAATGACTTCGTATGCCACTGGGGGAGGAAAGTGGGCAAAGAGGTGATGGCTCTTTACTGAGCATTGATTTCTGAACTCCTAAGCCAGTTATTTCTGAGGTCAAGGTGGATCCCAGGGACAGTAGCTCTTCCTGTCCTGGTTGCAAATGCGTGTGCGTGTGCGTGTGCATGAATTCATATGATGACTCTGCATGTCCTGAACCTAAGCAGTTGGATGCAGAGTGTTGTAAGGTTTTCATGTAGAATCACTTCTTTTTTCTTAAAACATGATCGATCCATCATTGTACAAACTTCCTGATGAATGAATCCAGTATCATCTGCCTTTAGTAGCCATTCATCAGCATTTGCTGTTTTTAAGAATTTTTTTCCCTATAATAGTAAAACATTCTTTTAGAAAGAATTAACCATGTGATACTTCACTTCTCATAGAGGGAACTTTATCCGATTGTTTCACTGATTTCACCCTGGTCAGTCATGGTCAGCTTGAGAGAAAGGGCTTTTAAGTGATTTTTAATGAGGAAGCTCCTTACACCTTGAACTTGTTGAGGGATTAGTGTAGTGACCTGCCAAGGGGGCAAATGGATATGGGAAATAAAGCACTATACAAAAGACAAAGCCCTAGATCCTCCTTGTAAATGTAAGATAAGATTGGGTGTTAGCCTTTCCATCTAATCTCTACTCCTGTCACACAGGGGTTATCTTTTTACCTCTGCTGGCAGGTTTCATCACACCCTAGTATAGAATGGAGAAGCAAAGTGTGTAGGCCCAGATAATGCAGTAGGGTTAGCAAAGCTCTCAGCACCTCCTAGGAGGAAGCACATAAGAGACGAAGCTAATCTTCCTGCAAATTTTAAGTGTCACATTGTACTGTCCGAAGGTCAAGGATCTTCTTATAGCATAGAAATAAATGATTGTGCTTACAGGGGATTCCACATGTGGAGAGATCAATATTGTTTTTATTAGATCATGTGAAGAAAGTTGAAGATATTTGGGGAAACTGGTCCTCAGTAATCCCAGCTCTGGAAGGATGGGCTTAGAAATTGGAAAAAATCTTCGGTGTCTCCTTGTTTTCTACAGAAAGAAATTTAATTTCATTTCTTTGGTACTGAATTAAGATAGCAGCTATTAGGAGAGTATTTATTCTTTCCTTCCGACTATATGTGTTCTGCCATCTCTTCCTCTAGCCTCATACCTCCTGTTCCAATAACATTCACCTCCTCTTTGTATCTTGCTAGAGTGTTCCCCAAGCCTTCCCTTGGCCACCCTCCACCAAACCACATACAGACCCATTCTATCTCCCTAAAAAATTATTGTCCCACTCTTCGAGGCACATTTTCTGATCAGATTAAACCAATGAAACCAGATTTAAACTCTCCTTTTGTATTCAACAGCACTTACTCTACCCTACTTACCATTTTATGGTTTATTTTAATTTAGTGATTTATGATTTTTTGTCTCTGATAAGCTTTACTTCTTGAGCATAGAATGCACAGACTGTTCATTTTCTCAATGACTCAGGTCTAAAGGGACTCAGTAAATGTCAGCAGTCTCTGCAGATTTCTCACCAAATTACTCATCAGACTGTTTGTAAAATTAGTAAAAATATTTAATTATATGCTTATATTCTATAATCTCTTTATATATGTTTTATTTATATTTATTATTACATATAACCTTATATATAATTTCTGATTTCAGGCTTCTCATCAAGTTACTTGTCAGGGTATTTATACAATGAGTAAAAACATTATTCTATAGAATTTAAATATACATATATTTAAAATATTTTTAATAATTTTATCAACAACCTGACAAATAATTTGATGATAAACCTCTGGCTTTGAAGCACTAACTAGCTTACCAGAAAATGACCCACTCAGGTCATTGTGAGGGGGCTTGACAATGAGTCTGTGCTTTAAAGCTGGTGTGTTTCCTGTTGGCCCATGCAGCCCTGCAAAGGTAGGAAAGTGGTCACTCTGCTGCAATTCCACAGACATTTGCTGAGCCCCTTCAAATCTGTGGCCTGGGGGGATGTGCAGTCTATGGATATATATACACCTGAATGTGGCACAAAACCTGGACAGTAGTATATGCTCACTAAAGGACGTCTCTTTTCTCACTTCTCAGCCAGAGTTTCTGAACCATTTTTAGCCCATGTCTTCTTTTTAAAAATTATTTATGTGTTTCCTTTCCCTACAGTTTATTGAGGGAGAATTTTTGTTTTGTATACAAAAATTAATTCTGTATATAAAATACATCATGAAAACATGTACTTTGAAAAGTAACATAGTTTAGTACCTTGGTGAATCCCAATTTTTTTTCTCAATTACAGATTACATTCAACATTATTCTGTATTAGTTTCAGGTGTACAGCAAAGTGGTTAGAAAATCATGTACTTTACAGAGTGGTCCCCCTATGCTTCAGGTACCCACCTGGTACATATTTACCATAACATTATTGACTATATTTCCTGTCCTGTAATCTAGCAAAAACAAAAACTGAAGAATATAACTTCCTTCAAATTTCAAAATAAATATGTGGCCAGTACAGAAAGCAAGAAATCACACTGAATTATAATATCGACTGTGTTTTTCAAACTACAACTTGCCTAGAGAAATTCTTGGACATTTTCTCAAAAGTGAATACCATATGTTGTTCTCCTGCTGGATAATCCCGTGCTCTTCCTCCCCTCCCCACTGTGACAATCAGGGCACTAAACTGTAAGTTCTCTGAGAAGAAGGATGCAGCTGGCTTTCGATTTGTGTCCGGCACATGGGAAATAGTCCACCTTTTTACTCCTTTCTTTCTCCTACTGACTATGTCTCTGCTCAGATCCCACACTTCCCTCCTTCCTCAGGGATCCTACTCCACCAGTTTTCTTCCCCTCTGCATATCTTCAACATCACCCTTTATCCTTAGGACCTCGAGGCTCTCTGGTTGGCCTGGGACAGTTCCAGTTTGCTGCTGTTGTCCCAGAATAATTATTAATAGCATCCACTTTCACTCTCAAAAACGTCTGGTTTGGGTGGTAAATTATATGGTCCTCCTATTTATATCTGGCCTTGAGCTTGAGCTGTGCAAAGGCTCAAACTCTCCCGTCCTTAAGACACCCAGCAGACACACATATTCCAAAATGCATGCCCAACCCCATAATCCTCTGCCCTTCATTTCACAGTCACACTTCTTGAAAGTATTGTCCAGGTCATTTTCTCCATTTCCTTACGTACCATTATTCCTCTACACATCATTTTTGTCTTTACTGCTCTTCTGAAACTGCTCTGGTGAAGGTTACTCATTGACCTCCTACTTGCTAAATCCTTTGGACATGTGAGGGGTTCTGGTTAGGTGATTTACAAGCTCCTTTTCCTGTCCTAATATGATGTTGCACTTTTGAAATAGTCTCTGACTCTCATCTTTTAAAAAAAAAAATTTATTGATTAATTGATTTCAGAGAACAGGAGGAAGGAATGAGAGAGGGGGAGAGAGGGAGAGGGAGAGAGAGAGAGAGAGAGAGAGAGAAGAGACACTGATTTGTTGTTCCACTTATTTACGTGTTCATCGGCTGATTCTTGTGTGTACTCTGACCAGGGATCAAACTCGCAACCTTGGCGTATCAGGGTGACACTCTAACCAACTGAGCTGCTTGTCCAGGGCCCTGACTCTCATCTTTTTAACCAAAACTATAAATTTTTTGAGGTTCTATTGCCCCTGTAGCCATAGCCATGTTACTTCATTTAACCAACACAACGACTCTGTGAAGTAGGTGTTATACCCCCAATTTCACATAGGGCAGGAGAGACATTGAATAACTTTCCTCCTTTTTCACAGCTACTGAAGGGTGGAGCTGAGGCTCTAATTTCCAAAATGAATACTGTTATTTTTGCACTACACTGTTCTATCTCCCTTTTTTCCCAAGCAAATGTTAATACCTGTTTTCATATGACCAATTCATGGTAGGTACTGAAGACTAGTGAGCTGATATTTTTAAAATATGCAGATTCTGAAAATTAGGCCCACTAAGGGTCATTGTCCTGTAGAATATACCTGGCAGTGGTGACAGTTACGATATTTAAACCAGGGATAAGGGAAGTGACTGTTGCTGTATAAGCAGCGAGTTTCTGGATTTCAGTAAAATAAACCAGGATTTTGTTTCTTGAAATAATTATACTCTGGAGAGCGGAAAGAAAGATGGAGACAATTATGAATGACCTTGCATCTCTGAGCTGTTCAGAACTTCTGGATCAGTGGCTGATGTTTTCATAGCCTTTTCAAGTGAAACCTTTCAGTGAAGTCTCAAGCCACAGACCACCAGTTGACAAAAGGAATTCTTTTTCCAGGATATTAACCTTAATTTGAGTGTCATATAATGATTGTCATGTTAACAAGAAAAAAAAATTTCCCAGCCACATATTCTAATGCTGTTTAACCTTTTGAAAACTTTGAATTTACAATTTTTTAGCATCATTTGATTTTTTAAGGTACTATATATATATCATTCCAGTGATTTGTTTTACTTTAGTGCAAGAATGGGTAGAGAATTTCTATAAAGAAAATAAAACTTTTCTCACGGCTTAAATCAGTACCATTACTGATATTACTCAAACGCTTATCCCTGGGTCCTGCTGCCCTGAGGACCACAGTAAGTAAAGAGAACTGTTTAATAAGTTCTCTGTAAGGTCCTGGCATTGGGAGAAATTTAACTTCATTTCTGTATACCTGAGATCATGCTCTTTTTAATCTAATTTATTAAATATTGAGACTGCCGATGTCATGAGAGTTCTAAGATAGACAGATATAAATGAGGGATAATAGGCAGGGTTTTTTCTGACTACTGAAACATGTAATAATGAAGACTTGATTAAAATTATATTTCTTCTAAGTGGAAAATGTTTGACATATGTGAATGCACGTGAAATGTCTGTGTGACATTTGTGCCCCATGCCTCATGATTTTAAGAGTCCTAGACATAAAACAAAATCATCGAACTTTGCTGATGTGACTGTGTCAGCCACAGATGCATTTCACTCCTGCAATCAAACGATTTTTAGTTCATTAAGGTATCCTAGGAAACATATTTTTTTTTTTTTTAAATAGTGAGATTGTTTAGTATTGGGGTGTTTTGGCAGGTAGTTCGTGCACTTTGTCTTCCTGTTTTGGGCCACCGCCTCTTTACAAGATGCGGCGAGTGGGTTAGCTCTTCTGTGTTGTTTTTGAGCTGTATATTTACGTAGCAACTTCATTCTCCGAGTAGTTGTTGAAAGAACAGAAGTGTGTAAATTATACAACGCTAAACAGTAGAGCCATCCATGGCTTTAAGCCCAGACCCTGTCAAAAAGTTTTCTATTTCCTGGTCAGGCCTTAACTGTGAATTACAGAAGGATTAGCATTTCTCAATATAAATATATTGTTTTTTCAGTTAGTCTTAAAACTCTAATTAAGAAAGCACAAGCTATTGTTGAATATGTTGGGAAAATAATTATTGACCAAAGAACAAATGACTTTAGTGTTAAACATTCAGGTTCATGTTTGACTTTACCTGTGTTAGGCAATTTATGGTATCTTAGGCTATATCTAGTGATGACATATGTTTGTACCAGGAATCACAAATTGATTTCAGGCTGTGCTCATTTTCATCTGTTGTTCATGGCTGTGTGGAGTAATGTGTGGTGAAGGATTCCGAGGCTCCCTTTTGGCTCAGTAAGAATTTGTTGAGATCAGATAATAATGATTGCTACTGATGCTGGAGGAACACAGGATAGCAGATGGCCCTGAATTTGTTACGACTGATATGTGCATATCCAGATAATTTTATCCAAAGGCCTAACATGCAAAGACACACAAGGCTTTTAGCTCTCTGATAACTTTTCTTCCAGACATCAGTAAGATGGCTGAATTCTCTTTCATATTCTGTCCCTCTGAAGGAGGCAGGACATCTCTAGAAAAGGAGTCTGTCTGTGCACTTTGGTTTCCAACTTGTGAGCACAAAATGTATTTTAAAAAGAATAAACAGATATATCCAAATGAAGTGTCAAAAGAGCCCAACAGGACAGTGTGAGTCTTGGATGAGTGTCTGGGTTCCATCTGCTTCACATTCGGGTCCTTGGGGTCAGGGAGCATGGGGCTGATCCCAGCAGTTCGTCCTGTCTCTCTTCTCAGTTTTCCTCCTGATTTGGCCTGGATGGGAGATGTGAGAAAGCCTTGTCGGCTGGCTCAGAACCCACCCTGGGCTGCACGTCCCGACTGCAGAAGCAGCACGGGCAAAGAGGAGACGAGCCATGGGGGGAGGAAGATGGGTGGGTCTGGATTTGAGGCTCAGCAGCCCACTGGCTGTGTGTTTTAGTAAAGCACACAGGGCCTCAGTTTGCTTTTTTGCAAAATGAGGGTCGTCGTAGCTGTGAGGAATTGTAGGCGTGCTAACTGTAGGGGGCTCTGTTAATGTTTCCCACATAGTGAGTGCTCAGTAAATATGGCCTGTCATTGCTACTAAAATATTCATCAATGGTTAGAGTAATAAAGGATTACTCTAAATGACCCAGAATTCTCCAGCTTTTATTTCTCAAATTTCTGAACTCCTCCAGTGCTTTGTAAGCAATTCCTTTAATATCCTTTCCTTGTGGTCTTCTCTTTGCCTTTTCCTTTCCCTTTGTTTCTGTCCCTGATGCTTTTTTTCTTCTTCATCCCCATTTTCTTCTCTCTTTCCCCCCTCTGGCCCTGTTCTATTTCCTTTTCCTCCTTTCCATTTCCTTTTCTTTTTTTATTCCATTTCCTTCTTGGATGTCTTTTACTGTTCTCTCTCTGTTCTCTTCTCATACTTTCCTATCAAAAGGCAGTAGTTATGAGAATTTTTAAGAGAATTAAAGTGAATGTAAAAAGAAATTAGAAAGCAGTAATTTTAACTTATTAAACAGTAATTCTTGTTAATTGATCACATTAAGAGTGTTATATTGGAGCAGAGCATGGATGAAAGCATAACCTATGAACTATGCATGTTATATAAATGCTCTTTTTCTCAAATATACCCTGCCTCTGGAGATCAATGAATATGGTTGAACTCATAGTTGAAACTTTATTTATTCATCTACAAAGAAATGCTAACAATGTTGCAGTCACCATGTACAAATTTGTGGGGGAAGATAGTCACTCTGCAATGTGGTCAGTTCATGCTTGGCCCACTTTAGGAGGTGATCAATAAAACAATTGTGGAGAGAATGGCCAAAGAAGTGAAGTGACGGAGTGTAGCTAACCTGGTGAAGAGGTCAGGCTTGAGGAAGCTCTGGATAGCCTAAGAAGCTATAGCTAAATATGTGTGGCAGACAAGGAATAAGAGCTCAAAAATAAAATGGGACTGGGTCATAAAGAACCTTATATTCTAAATTAGTTATGTTAGGTTTGCATCCAGTAGGAGATAGACCCCAAAAGATCTATAACAATAAAACAAAATTTATTTCTGGACCAGTGACTATCCTGATTGGTTGTCTTGGCAGAGTGGTCTTAACCAGTTTTGCCCATTATTTATGAACATCTTTTGCATATATTCTCAACTCTGTTACTTCTTCACTGGCCAGTCTCAAACCCTGGTTAAGTCCAGCTCTTCACCTACTCTGTCTCTACACCTTTTCTAAAGAACTATTGTCTTAGCCCATTTGGGCTGCTGTGACAAAATCACAGACTGGGTGGCTTATAAATAACAGAAATGTACTTTTCACAGCTCTGGAGGCTGGGAAGTCCACGCTCAAGGCACTGAAAGATTCAGTGTCTGGTGAAAGCCTGCTCCCTGGATCATAGATGGGCATCTTGTTGATGTGTCCTCACAGGGAGGAAGGGCCAAGGAGGCTTCTGGGGGCTCTTTTATAAGAGTATTAAAACCAAATACCATCACATTGGGGATTAGGTTCCGACATATGAAACACTCCCTCTATACCAACTATTTTATACCTTCTGTGGCCCTTAATTCTCACCCTTCCTCTCTTTTTCACTATCAGCCAATAGCCACGTTTGTTATTTTCCTGAGAAACTAGATTGTCTACATGCCACGTCACCAAATCGACAACTTCTCCTGTTAGCTGCCACCTCTCATTCTGCTTTCTCTCCTGTCACTGTGCTTCTTATGTCCTTGCTCTAATGTAAGGGGGACCCTTCCCTTGCGCGCTGGATCTCACTCTCTCGCTCTCCCGGCTATAGATGCGCTCCAGCAATTCCTTTCTCTCTGTGTTGCGCCACCAGATTTTCACTCCGTTTTGCTTGTTTCTGTCCATGTTTAAAGGCACTGTGAACCTGCTGTCTTTAGAAACACACCTCTCTTGCTTCCACTTGCCACTCCAGTCATTGCCTTATTTCTCTGTTCCTCTTTAGGGCAGAACATTGTAATCAATACTTTCTCTTTCTCTCTCATTCTTCTCTCATGTCACCAAAGAGATTCTCTTGTTAAGGCCATCAGTGACCTCCATAGTGCCAAATCCAATGGTCAAGCCTCAGGCTTCACTTGACTCATTTTATGTTTAGAGTTTGGCTCAATTAATCATTTTTTCCTTTTTGAAAAACTCTAGTCACTCGAATTCTTGCCAACCATTTAACCCTACTTCTCTTCTTACTGTACTGGTTCATCCTATATGTCTTTTGCCTGTTCTTTGTTCTCTTTCTTTACATGCTGAAGCGCTTGAGGCTCAGTACTGGATCTTATCTTATTCCTGTCCTTACCCCTTCTCTGGGACAGTGAGCTCTTTCAAGCTCACAGCTTCCATAACAGCCCTACACGCTGACTCCCAAATTTCTATCTTCATCCTAGACCTCTTTCTTTAACTTCACTATTGAAGATCCAGCTTCCAAATGACGTCTCCATGTGGATATCTAACAGGTACCTCAATATTAACATGTCAAAAACTGAACTCTTTATTTTTTCCCTCCCTCTCAAAATCTGCTCCTTCTTCACTCTTCCCCATTCTGTCAGGAGCTTGGGAGAAAAAACCAAAACAACAAAACAACAACAACTTTGGAAACGTGCATGGGAATCATCCTTGTCTCTTCTCATTCTCTCACACCTGCTTTTAATTAATCATTACATCACATCAATTCATTTATTTAAAATAGATCTAGAATGCATTTGTTTCTTGCTGCCACCACTCTGGTCTAAATCACCACCATTTCTGTCCTGATAAAATCAGTATCTGCCTAATCTGTCTCCTCATTTCCACCTTTGTTGTCGTATGATCTGTTCTCCTAGTTGCAGCCCAAGTAACTGATTACAAAACTCGGTCGGCTCACCTCTCTGCTCAAAAGCCTCCATTGGCTTCTCAATTCACTCAGAGTAAATGCAGCATCTCTACAACACTCAGGAAGGCCCCAGAGGCCCCACCTGGCCTGGCCCAGCTCCCTTCTGCCTTAATTTCTCTCCCCCCGCCTCTGTTTTATCAGCCACAGTGGCCACCTTGCCTCTCAACCTCTTAAGTAATTCCTACCTCTAAGCCATTAAGTCCATTTACTTTTTTGAAGCGAACATTTTATCTTAAACTGTGGAATCAACTTCTTCTGAATCACTGGTTTTCTTTTTTCTTTTCTTTTTCTTTTTGACCACCCGTGGAACTCATGAAAAAGGTCACGAGCTTGCCTTTCGGTGAAGTGTTTCTCAGAGCACATTGCTCCCCATATCTGTCCAGTTCCCATTTTCAATTTAGGGAAATATAAATTGTGAAAAACAAAAGTCAAAAAAAAAAAGTAAAATGTAAAAGAAACATTTTTTTCCTTTAAGGCTTTTGACTTGATCAAAAAGACCAGGAACCAGATGAAGCCGTTTCCTGTATTATGTAAACTGTGTCTCGAGAAGAAATATGTTTGCACTGCACAGGAAAGCGCGGCATTGTCTCCAGCGCCATTTGGCATTTCTTGCACTATGAAGCAACTGATATGTGCACTACATGCTAATCATTTGGGGAAGTGTTTCGATTTTGCTTAGATAGGTATAGTATTCAAATTTTGAGACAGCTATTCAAAACTAGGATATTTTCAGCTATTTGTTTATTTTGAGAGAAAGCGCCATTTAAAGAAAGTCTAACTGTGATTGGGTATTTTGAACTCTCCATGGTCTTTGTATAAACTTACCAAGCTTTTCCCTTATTGTATCATAATACAAACCTTGTTATTCATTTTCCTGACAAATATTTTCCTTTCCTAGGCAAAGCTGGAAATTTACTTGTACTAACTGACATAACCAGATGTACTTACTATGCAGTGCACACAGCTCTCGAAGGTGCTAGATATATCCAAGAACTTAAATATTATGATACTGTGATCATTTTTGTAAGAGTCACATGAAAAATAACTTTAGAACGTGATATAACTACCACTGCCACAGCATGTAACAAATAGCAGCATGGTTGGCAAGAAATGCAATGTCTGGTTTTCCATGGTTTTAATTTTTAATAATTACTCTGTTGTACCATATCTACTGAACGCAGGACCCTGAAATAAATAAAGGCTGTGGGTCATATAGGGAAGCCGAGGCTCTGATCCTACTCCGAAGTAGTCTAAAATCCTGTTAGGGAAACAAGCTTTGAGGAAAAGAATATAGCTATGTCTGTTAGAATTAAATAAAGAGTACCTTAAGATTAGAAAAGGGAACAAGTTATCTTGTGTGCGCACAGGCATGTGCACGCATAAATCATAAGTAACTAATGCGGAGGAGATTGTAGATCAGTCAATTATTGACTGGTTGTGGAAAAGACATTGAAACAAATGCATGAGAACTGAATAATTATTCATGCATGTTTCCAAACACGAGGACAACAACAGACATACCTTCCCCGTGACAACAAAGTAAATTACAAAAAATCCCCGTTAAGAAATTCTTTAGTTAATCACTAAGTGATCATAATGACTTTCCAGAATTGATGCGACTTCCTAAAATGCCAATGGTAATTTTAAGGATTAATCTGTTTGATGACACAATTTGCTATAAAATTATTAGGCTGAGATCCATGAATTTGCTATTTTGTGAGTCATAAAGGGTTGAGTATCATCAGTTTTATATAATCAACATAATATAAGTGATTGGAGGGTAGGGATTGGGTGTTTTTACTTTGTATAGATAGTGCTTAGCACGTAGTAGGTCCTTGGCCAATGTTTATGGAATGAATGTACAAAATAACTGTGCTTATTTTTCTAACAGAAACAAAATGTCTGTCATCTCATAAGAATATAATGTTATTGAGAAATTAATTGCAAAATCGCCCAAGTGAATCTTGTGTTTTGCTTATTTCTAATAGCTACAGAGAGTCACAGAGTACTAGGGATATTGTTAGTTTTTCAGTGAATGTAAGAAGCCCTCAGCTGTCCCTTGTTGGGAATGACCCGTCCTCCTGGCCTTGATGTACAGTATTCTGGGGGGTTTAGTTTTGCCTTATGGTGATCATAACGACTGTCTCTGTGGCTCTTTGTTGAACCACATAGTATAACAGGGCTGCCAGCATCATCAAGCTGACACCCTCACTTTGCAGGCTACAGAACTGAGGCTCAAGGTGACTAAATGACTTGGCCTCAGTGCACGTCATATGCTGGTGCAATGTGGGGCAAGACTCAAGTTCTGGACTCTAGGGTTGCTGCCTTGTCTTTTACATCACGGTGTTCTAACAGAAATTCAGTATAGCCATCCCCATTTTGCTATCAGTGGCTATATGTGCCTAGGATAAGGTTTGAGGCAGATATGGACACAAAACTAATTTTATTATTTGTTATAAAAATCACAAGAATCCTAATAATAAAAGAAGATATATTTCTTTTTCACTTGATATCCTACCCAGGGGTGTCCAACCTGTGGCCTGCAGGCCACATACAGCCCAGGATGGCTGTGGATGCGACCCAACGTAAAATCCTAAATTTACTTGAAACGTTATGAGGTTTTTTTTGTGATTATGTGTCACAGTGTATTTAATGTGAGGCCCAAGACATCTCTTCTTCCAGTGTGGCTGGTACAGAGACACCAAAAGCTTAGACACCCCTGTCGGCTTCCTGTTCTTCAGTACAGGTCATTATCATTGGTGTCCAGATGAAGTTAACGCTTGGAAGATGGAATTGGAAAAGAAATGAGAATATGATGCTACAGTAGTTTATGCCGCATTGTCAATATTATTTAGTATATTTTGAATGTTTTATCAAATTCTCTGATATTTTTGAGAGGGTGAAATTATACATGTATACCTATTTTTATATTGAATTTCAAGGTTACTTTAACATTTTTGTAACTTAAGCTTGCACATACCATTCAAGCTATTTAGTATTTAATCAAAACAATGTGCCATTGCCTTGTTTAAGATACCATTAGGCAGAATTCCTTTTATACTATTATTATTTTTTAGGTATTGCATGTTTGCAGAGTACACTTTCAGGGGAATTCCTTTGGTAGTCTTTATTGAGCATCAGCAAAAAATATTATTCTTGGCCCCTGTCCTGATTAACCCAGACGTTTTAATGTGTGTTATGATGGGTTATTTGATGGATAGTCACCTGTACCCTGTGATCAACTAAAACTTGGCTACTTGAGTTAAACCTTACTGGCTGAATGTCATAATTTCCCATCTTTTGTTTGATTAATACTTCCTTTTGAGATCTGAAAGGGAAATGTCTGGAGTGTCCTTCAATGTTCAGCTATGCTCAGGATGAGAAGGAAGACGTGTCTTTCATGGGGAGTGAATTCACAAAGTTCATCATAACAAGCTCATTCAGGACAAAGCATTAGACACCTCCCCCTTTTAAAAGGAAAGAAGAAATAAACACTTCATTCACACGTAGAAGTGTTTTTTCCTGAAATTTTATTGACTTAATCTCTTGATTGAGATTAAAAATGTAATACCATGTAAAAGAGTAAAGTAAAAGAAAAATTTTAACAACAAATGACAAGACTGTAGTTACAATGCATGAAGTTTTTACATGTAGTACCTTTAGATTAATACATTGTTGAAAGCTGTCATGTGAAAATATGTAATTCTTACTTGCCCTTTATTTTTGAAGGATAGACTATTTGTTGTGCCTACAGTGGACTTTGTGTACCATACTATGGCATCCTTTTTAAAAAGAGATTTTATTTAATTTTTAGAGAGAGGGGAAGGGAGGGAGAAAGAGAGGGAGAGAAACATAAATGTGAGAAAGAGAAACATCTATCGGTTGTCTCTCGCACACCCCCAGTGGGGACCTGGCCCGTAACCCAAGTACATGCCCTGACCAGGAATCAAACTGGAGACCTCTTGGTTCGCAGGCCAGTGTTCAACCACTGAGCCACACCAACCAGAGCACATGACATTCTTTAACACACATAATTTTCTTAAAAACCCACCTACTCACATTTTTGGGTGGGCAAAGGATTGCTTTTATAAATCAATTTTGTAATGTGTTTCACTGCATCCATAAGTATAAATGTTCAGGAAATTTCTAATTAATGTCTCAGTGTTAACCAGGTAGAAGTTATTAATTAATTCACCTTATTTAATATGCATTAAGCTGTAGGATTGAGCCCCTTGTCTCAGTGACCAGGTGTAGCCGTGGCAGAAGGATAAATAAATAGGCCCAGAACATGTTCCCCTGGAGTTTATCATCTAGTGAGATAGTCAGGAAATCGAGTGCATAAATTGACACATAATTACAACTTGTGATCAGCTTGCTAAATAAGCAACAGAGGAGGATCTCCTTTGCCAAGACATGGCATTTGAGAAGACATGGGGAAAATATGGAAGAGAAACAGGGAAAATGTGGAAGAGAGGGGAGGACTGGTCTAGCTGAGGTAAATAATGTGGATAAATACCTGATGCAGGAAAGAATTTGGTTAATTCATGAATCCAAAGAAGGTCAGGGGAGCAGAGCAGAGAGGGGAGAGGAGCATGCAACGAGGTGAGAGTGGAGAAGGAGCAGGGTCCAACCCAGCTGGGCTCAGTGGCCAGGACAAGATGCTGGCATCTTATTAAAATTATAATGGAGCATAAGAACACAGCAGCTGTGGTTGTCTGTTGGGGCGGGAAGAAGTAGGTAGATGGGAAACAAGGATGATAGGGGGGCTTTACACTTTCTTTTTATATTTATTTATTTATGTAGAAATATTTGAATGTGTTACCTCTCGATAGTTAATATTTAAGACATCCTAATAGGAAGCCTTTTATAGTTTTAAGTCAGGATGTATCTTAACATGGTTCTGCTCTTAAAAGGTTACTTTGGCTTCTGTGTAGAGAATAGAGCTGATGGGGCAAGATTAGGAGTGAAAAATTGTAGCATATTTTAGAGAAGTGATGATGTGGCTGGGACTAAAGTGACAGCAACGGATTGGAGAGATGAAGAGGGATTTAAGATTTATTTGCAAGGGAGAAAGAAAAACCAAGAATTATGGGTAAGATGTCAAGGGTAAAGAAAGTGGAGGGAAGCTAAAGTTTTGTTTGACCAATGGATCTGTGTCCCATGATATAGAATATCAGAAGAGAAACCAGTTTGGGGAGGATGTCAGAAATTGTGCTCTATTCATATTAATCGGGGTATGGCTGTGAAATCCCACAGAAGTGCTATCAGGCTGGCGTTTGGATACATGAGCCTGTGCCTAAGGAAGAGGTCTGGGCTGGAGACATGAGTTGGGAGCTATCGGGTTACATATGGTATGTAAAGCTCCTGCGGTAGATGGGGCCTGCTAGAGGGTGGGGAGGAGAAGACACCAAAGGACTGAGACCTAGGTCTTGCCCACATTTGAGGTTGAAAAAGAAGAAAGAGTTCTTAAGGAAGATGAAGATATAAAGCCAGCGTGGACTGAGGACAACTGGCACAGTAAAGTATCTCAGAATCTAAGAGCATTTCAAGAGCAAGAATCCAGAAACTCTTGTTCTAGTCTGAGTTTTACCACTTCTTATTTGTAGTTTGGATAAATCATCTAATTTCTTGGAATTTTTCATTTTCATCTGTGAAATTTTTCTTCACTGTCTCATAGCTTAAGATGGTCAATGTTGAGAAGATCAAATTAATATGTTTTACATATTAATATTTACACATGATACATATCAATCTATAAAAATCCATTGTATACTACTTATTATATAATATTGTACTATAATTATATGAAGGCAGATGATAGCATGAATTACTTTATTATCTTGATAACACTTCGAACACTTGTGCATTAGTAACATAAAAAAATTTAAATCAGCACTAGGCTAGCAAGTAATAGTGAATTAATCTGTTTACTTGAAAGGAATGGAAGAGTTGCAATTTAACTATATATATTTATAAGGGAGACATCTTTAACCAAACTGGAATATATTGTTTAAAATCAACATACATTTTTTTCTGTATTACCTGTGTTAACAACTGATACGTGTCTAGGTAGAGAGACTTCGCTAATATCTGTGGTTGAGATAGGGTTAAAATGCTGAGTTAAATTAAGTCATTGGGAAGGGGGAAAAAAAAAACAACCTTTACACATTGTTAAAACAAGAACAAAGAGCTCATGGAAAGTACCAGGTGTGACATGGAAAAGATAAGGAACAAACTCTTCTGTGTACATATCACTCTAAGATTATTTAATGACTCGAAAGATGACCTCCACCAAAAGGTGTGGCATGAAAGTGAGCATGAAACAGAACACTAATCATATATTTCAGCAACTCTGATTTCCAGTGGGCTGGGCCTTGGCGCTGACAGTCAACGTGTCCATTGTAAGACAGGTTTATTTCTTGCATAAGTTTACCGTTTTCCTGGAAGCCCTGGTTACTGGCAAAGCACCCCCTGCCTCCTGCCCTCCATGTTTTTTCGTTCATTCTCCTCCCTGCCTCTGCTCCACTGTGGAGCTCAGACAGCTGGTCTCAGAATTCTGAAGTGCTTTGGGCTTTCTTGTATTGTGATTTTTTTTTCCAGCCCCCACAATTAGGTAATCATTTATTAGTCCTTGCCTTATAATTGAGATACAAGTTATAATTCCACTTGGCTCTTGAGATGACTTGTTGCACCTACATTTTACACCTCTCTATATCATGAGATTAAAGCAGTACGTGAGCTCAAGTAATGTAATAAAACCTGGAATTAATTAACCACACTGAAGATGATTATATTATGAATTAAGTTGCTCCTTCTTAGTGCACACTGTAAATACCACAATAAATACATGTATAAAAACGTAGTTTTCAGGGGGTTTAATTTTCAAAAGAGCCTTCGCTTATTTTGTTATTATTTATTGAGTTCTATCAGTACCTATTGTGTCTAACCTCATCCGTTCTAACTAGAACTTTGTTTCCTTTCACAGCAATGTAAATTTATTGGTAACAGGAAAAAGAAATCATAAGGGCCCCTGCATAGGATCTCATTGTAATAAACGTTTATTGAACATCATGTCTGTATCAGGAACCCTAGCCCAGTGTCTGGCACATAAGAGGCTGGAAAGAGAGCTGACTAGTTACCAAAACTAATGCTAAGATAACATTGTAAGAGCCAAAGTAGAGGAAAGTATAAAGAGATATAGGAACAGAAAAAAAGAAAAAAAGCAAACAAACCACAGTATGTTTGTAATCAGGCAAATAACTAAGGACTCTGAATTTTTAGGGGATTGAGTAGGATGATGAGAAATGTTCTATACTATGTTGCTTCAGGTATCCTGCCACCTCATTCTCTGTGTAGCTCAATAAATCTTATGTTTAGAATTTAAGGAAAGTCCTTTGACTTCTGAGTAGCCCAGCAGCTGTCATCATCATTAATTCACATTAGATCATTTATATACAATTTGTATTTTAGTACATTTTGTTACTTGTCGATTAGCTCCATCCAGAAGAATAAGGTTGGAAGAACAAGTGTTTGGGATACGTGCTTGTTTTCATATGTGGCTGTCTTGTACTTATAAGAACACAAGACAAAGCAAGTCAGCACTAAAATTATTTTCTTATGTTAAAACCCCACATGAACAGATGAGGTACAGAGATATATGGAAATAGCTTAACACAGAAAATTATCTTAAAACAACAAGGCTCTCACTAAGCGAGCAACCAGCCTGACCACTGCAAATATTTACTGAACCAAATATTATACTGATTATTTGATTCAATTGATTCATCGCGGGTGGGACAACTGGAAAATTCCTCCAAAACTTATCTCTCACGCTTCCATTTAGTAAACATGAAAGTAACTTCATTGCTTTGTAGTCGCTTGGGCTTAACATTCATATTTTTTTTAAAGCAACTACAATTCTTGCAGCTCTTCACAGGACTCCTGGTGACCTCCTCTACGTAGTGTCTGATCTCACCCTTTAGAAGCTGATCTTTTTTTTTCCTGAGAAGGGACTTTGTATTTGGCATTTGGTAAATATACCAAAGAGGTGAGAGAAGAAAACCTCAAAAGCAAACCAGATCAATGAAATTATTTAGTGGGCCCTGACTGGCGTGGCTCAGTGGGTTGGGTGTCATCCAGCAAACTGAAAGGTCACCGGTTCAATTCCCGGTCAGGGCTCATGCCTGGGTTGCTGGCCAGGTCCGTGGATGGGGGTGTGCAAGAGGTGACCGAGTGATGGTTCTCTGGCACATGGATGTTTCTCTCCCTCTCTTTCTCTCTCTCTTGTCTCCTCTCTAAAAATAAATAAATAAAATCTTTTAAAAAGTAAAATGATTTAGTGGATTGGGGACATTAAAGTAAAATGGCAGGGAGAGAGGAGCATAAAATTTCCAATTCAATGGATTTATGGGACTGGAAACAGGGCATGACTCAGATTATTTGAAAAAAATTCCAAAAACTTATAAAGAGCTACAAAAAAACCCCGAATAGCCTCAGCAATCTTGAGAAAAAAGAACAAAGTCAGAGGTATCATGCTACCTGGACATCAAACTATACTACGAGGTCATAGTAATCAAAATTACATGGTACTGGCGTAAAAACAGGCATATAGATCAATGGAATAGAATAGGGAGCTCAAAAACAAACCCATGCCTTTATGGTCAATTAATATTTGACAAAGGAGGCAAGGGCATAGAATGGAGTAAAGGTAGTCTCTTTAATAAATGATGTTGGGAAAATTGGACAGATACATGCAAAAATATAAACTAGACCACTGCCTTACACCATACACAACAATGAACTTGAAATGGATTAAAGACTTAAATGTGAGACTTGAAACCATAAAAATTCTAGAGGAAAACATAGATAGTAAAACCTCAGACATTTCTTGTAGCAATATTTTTTTCTGACATATCTCCTTGGGCAAGGAAACAAAAGAAAAAATAAATAAATGGGACTACATCAAATTTAAAAAATTGTGCAGCAAAGGAAGCCATCAAGAAAATGAAAAGACAGCACGCTGAATGGGAGAACAGATTTGCCAACGATACACCTGATAAGGGGTTAATATGAAAAACTTACAAAGAACTCAAACAGCTCAACACTAAAAAAGACCAAATGATCCAGTCAAAAACTGGGCAAAGGAACTGAACAGACATTTCTCCAAAGAGGATATACAGACAACCAATAGACATATGAAAAGATGCTCAAGGTAACTAATCATCAGAGAAATGCAAATTAAAACCACAATGAGATATATCTTCACACCTGTCAGAATGGCCATCATCAATAAATCAACAAACAGCAAATGCTGGGGAGGATGTGGGGAAAAGGGTTGGCAGTGTTGCAGACTGGAGCAGCCACTGAGTTATGTATGGGGTTACCTCAAAAAATTAAAAATGGATCTGCCTTATGACCCAGCAATTCCACTCTGCGAATATGTCCAAAGAAACCAGAAACACTGATTTGAAAGAACATCTGCACCCCTATGTTTACTGATTTCAACTTTACTTACAACAGAGAAGTTAGGAAAAAACCCAAGTACCCATCAGTAGATGAGTGGATGAAAAAGCTGTGGTACATTTACACAATGGAATACTACTCAGCTGTGAAAAAGAAGGAAATTTTACCTTTTGCATCAGTATAAATGGGCTTAGATGGTATTATGTGAAGTGAAATAAACTAGTCAGAGAAAGACAAATACCATATGATTCATCTCCTATGTAGAATCTAATGAGCAAAATAAACAAACAAACAAAATAGAAACAGATTCATAGAGACGGACAACAGACTGACAGCTGTCATGGAAGGGGGGCATTGTAGCGCTGGGTGCAAAGAGTGAAGGGATTAAGCAAAAGAAAAAAGAAATACCTCATTGACACAGACAACAGTATGGTAATTACCAGAGGGAAAGGGGGATGGGGGAGGTAGAAGAAGGTAAGGGGGGATAAATGGTGACACAGGAGGCTAGACAGACTATGAGTGGTGAGCACAATGCAATATGCAGGTGAAGTATTACAGCATTGTACACTTGAAACCCTTTTCAACATAACCCCAATAAGTTCAATTAAAATATATATCTGTTTTAAATTAGTTTAACCACGTATTCCATGAGTGCAATTACCTAATAATGGTATCATTGTGTGCCATTGCATGAAGAGAAAGGAACAGCAAGCAACTTTCCTGTCCTCTGGGAAGAGGGGCAATTAGACTTCTGATGACACTATGGATTATTGGCTTGGAATCCGTTAACTATAGGGAGATGGTTTCTTTTTTTCCGGTATTTTGACTGGATAGCCAAAGACCTGTCTTAGCCATACTTCTGAGTATCCTGTTATACGTGTGCTCAATCTAGCTTTCTATTTAACACCCCCTGCAATTCGCTTCCTCATCTTCTTCAGAATACATTGTTTATCAGGCTGATTGGTAACATTAATTAATCAAATAATGTTGTTTCTCATGAATTTTTTAGGCGATCACTGTCTAAAAAATAATAATATGTATCTGAGTACTTGAATATGTGTCCCTTCTCTTCCAATAAGAAGTATTAAAGGTATAAAAATACTCTGAAAGAGACCCCTCATTATGTCCAGATTTTGATTCTCTTTTAAAAAACGAAATTAAAAGAGAGACTTAAGGCCAGTTGAGTAGAGTCTTGGTTGACTCTAAAATATTACATTTTAAAATGCTGTGTTCTTTCACAGCTTTTCCCCTTGCCCCCAAAATTTGTTTATTCATTTTTTAACATTTAACAAGTACCCATAATATGCTAATTATACGAATTCACAAATTTCTTTTTCCTTCCATTTAAGGAAACAACAAAAAATGTTCAAGCAAATAAGAAAGAGCATGTGAAAGAAACTGCAATTTTCCCCACACTGGTGCAGCCGCCGGGGGATTCCTCAAGGCCGTGCTCTGCCTTGGGCGTCCCCTGGCGCTGTGTGGGAACCCCAGCTTGGAGCATTGATTGTCTTCTCTTATCTAACATTATGCTTCATTTCAAACAGGGCTTGGTGCATGGATTTCTATCCTCTTTTTCTTTTACCTCTCTTGAAGTTACAGATATAGGTTCTACATGTTCAAGTTCATCAATTATTGTCGGAGTGCCTAGTACCTGCCTAGCCCTGATCATATTTAAAAAGACAAAGTAGTCTAACTCCCTCCATATTCCACATCCTAGAGAGAACATTTTACAGCCTTCCGTGACATTTAGACAGGCATGTACTCACTAAAAAAACCCCTGCCTAACATCTTCTAAAATAATCACATTCTTCTAAACATCATCTGGGTGTTTAAACAAGCTGCACTGATGTCAGTTCTAAGCCCTCTCTCCTTTGTGCTGCTCCCGTCACATTGATTTATACCTGAAGGAAACTGACATAAAAGGATCCTGTGTTTGGGGTTTATACATTTCACAGAGTAGGTAGGCTATAAATGAAGGATTAGTTTATAAGTTTCACCTGGGTATTATTCTTAATAATATAAATCCTGTACACATACTCTATATGATTAACATGAGTTAAAAACTGTCATCAAAATGAGCATATCTTTTAAATATCAGAAGCGTTTTACCTCTTGATAATTGTTATATTGATTTTCCTAGAGTAATGGGGAAGAATTTAATTTTGTTTAAAATATGAATAATGTTCACACCTGCAAGCCATTATTCTGCCTCCTTAAATTTCAGGGTCTCATTCACATCATCTTACATTTCATTGCTTTGTTTGGGGATGGTGCTGAAAAAGTAAAATCATAGAACGTGCCACTATTGTTGATTCTAAATGAAAAGCCATAGGCTATCAACACTGCTAGTGCTTATTTTCTGTAGTATGATAGAAAAAATAAAAGACATACTTTCTCCCAACTTTCCCCAGGGTGGATTGGGTGGCATCTTGCTTCATGTGATACAAATCATACATTTTTCTTCTCTTCAGAACTCAGTATTCCTGTAATCACTTTGTCAACTTTAAGAGGGAGAAGAAAATGTTTTGATTGAAAGAAAAAAAATATTCTGTTCAGGTTGGACATAATCTAATCAGACACTCACCTTGGGCAGCCCTTTCAGTTTCAGGGAGTAGCCGCAGCACTGTGTAGAATGATGAGATGTGTTATTATTTAACGAAATCCCACTGATGTTTCATTAATTCCACATTAACCAACGTGACAGCATATTAAACAAGAGCTATAGTCAATGTTTGAAATCTGAACCCCACAGTATTCAAGAAATGGAGTTAAGAAAGGTTGCTTTAGGTTAATTCATTAACTAGTAACCGCAGAAGAAACAGAAGTAAAAGTTCATGTCTTAGTTTGGACTACTTATTGGGCAAGGCCTTGTCAAATCATAATATAACCCAACAAGGTGTTGGAGTGGCTATAAAAGCTAATTGAACCCCAGGCTCCAGTATAGAAGTACAGTGACCTGATTTAATGGGGTAATGGTTACCTCTGTTGTGCTTAGAGACTATTTGGGTTATTGTCTTCATTTGGGGTGCTATGTTTTAAGAGAGATATTTATGGACTGGACAGCTTCCAAAGAAAGGGCACAGAGATTACAAGAGGTGAGGAGATCATGTCAATGAGTTGAAGGACCTAGAGATATTTTGATAAGAGAAGGCTTAGAAGGAACATGAGCAATAGCTTCAAATATTTAAAGAACTGTCTCATAGCGTGATTAGACGTATGCCCTATTGCACAAGCTGGTATAGAATTTATTAAAATTGTGAATCTAAAATTTTAAGGGGCATGGACATTTTAACAGTTTTGACTGAACTCGGCTAACTCAAAAAGTTGTGAGACAATGCAACCACAGGTATTTAAATAGATGCTGCAAGGCCATTTGTTATACAAATAATTTTTCTATTTGAATGATTTATAAGCAAGGATATCATCTAAGAGCTCCTTGTTGTAAGATTCTAAGGCTTCTTCTAAATTTTCATTATTTGATATAAATTATATAATTTGATATAAATTATAAGAAAGTTATATAATTTTCTTATTATGAGAGCAGAACATATTCAGTGGTTTGCATTTTCTTTTTTAACAGAGTCAAATCTGTAATTACAGCAGTGGAGTGGGCTTCATCTGAACAAAGGTTATGACATGGCAATAGGCTGAGGACCAAGAGATAATGAACTCACAGAGACATTAATCTGAAACATGCCATGAAAATGTTGAAGACTTATTGTCAGAGTGCATTCACTTAGCACTACCATCTTCAGCAGAGCACCATGGGTCACTTAGTCTTTGTAAGGTTTCTGTGAGGGACTCACGGCTTTGTTGGAAATACAGAGGAGTGGAGGGGGAGGGAAGGTGAAATGATGTAGGAATTGAAAATCAGTGGATTTCTGACTTCAGAAACACGCACCCATATTCACACTGGAAGTCTTCTCTTGCCATATTTTAAGCAAAAATATGTAGTTTAGTTTATTTTTGCATATGATATTTCGGGGAGGGATGGAGAGTGGGAGACAAAATTATTAGCATCAAGACTCAAGGTACATTTTCCCCCAACCCCCCAAATGTGTGGCTATATTAATGAATACATAATTTGAATGAAAATATGGGAGTCAAAATTCCTGTAGCAATATACAAGAATTTTAGGTATATTTGGAATAGAGGCGTTGGTTCAGGAAGTTCCGCAGGGAAGAATTTATGTGGATCCAATTCCTGGTTTATGAGGACTTTGAGATGAGCTCTGGTCTGATTGGAGTGAACTTTTTACTTTGAAAGACCTTGAGTATTTTGTCCACTTTGTGCTGTTAATAGACAATACAGCGGTCACTCAACCCCAAATCCAGCGATGTAATTTTAATTCTTCACTTAATTTTATCTCAAGATGAGAAAGGGAGAGCAAGCAAGGCCTGGGTGGGGAGAGAAGTCCTGAGAAATCTGAGTGTGGGAGTGGGTTGGATGGGGAGCTGTGGCCCCACCCCTTTGCCTCAGTTTAGGTGCAGGTTTATAGTCTTTCTTCGCACTGGGAGAGCAGCTTTTTGAAGCATTACCCGCCTGTCTGCAATAAATGGGCCTCCCAAGTGTGGTGTCTTGGGTCTTAATCTTTGAGTAATGATTATAGGTGGAAAGTGTCTTTGAGGCAATTCCTACTGAGAACTGGGAGTCCTAGAAAGGATCTATTTATTAAAAACCAGCCAACAGCAATTTTCCCTTCAACTGTCTTCTCTGAGTCTTTGCTTCTTAAATATTCATGAAACCTGCCGTGATTTCAGATTAAGGATCTCCACAAGACGAGTAGTTCCTGGAATCTTACGTCTAAGGTGGTATTGGATTTGTTTCTAAGTTTCCCCTGTAATTGTTTAAAATCCCTTTGCAAAGCCTGTATTGCTTTCATTTACTGAAAATGAACAATGCCGAGGCAGGGCCCAAAGGACATTAAAACTCTGTTATAGTTCACTTCCTGAAACCCTGAACTTAGTTATCCTACAGGTAAAATCACTTCCCTGTGTGTAGAGGGAAGTGTAGTGTTTCCTTCTGAGCACAGCTGTGATGTCTCTAATGTGGTGTCTTTCCCAGGTGTTTGTTGAGCGAATAAATACATTCAGATAATCCCATGCCCCATGTCTTCTTGTTTTGATTGAATTTGATTCTTAGAAGAGAGATAGAATCTATGTGAAATATTCTGTACTAAATATCTTTAAATCATTTCAGTATCCTGGGGCCAAATTCAGTCTTTGATTTTAATTAATTACTACATAATTTAATTAAATTATTAGTAACAAAATAATAGTTAAACATATAAAGAAGCATTTTATGTTGGTTTTCATATTGATAACCTTTAAAATGGTGTATATTAGAGAAGTATCTTGATACCTACCTCCATCCCATTGTACTCTCTGTAAAGTAGGTAGAATATAAACACAGATACAATGAGGTTAATCGACTCCTTAAATAAAAGACGTTTTTATAACACATAAATTTTTCCAGGAAGGACATTTGTTCTTCTGCCACCCTCTAAATTACTCTTTATTAAAAAGAAAAGTGTTTGTTCAGTTTTATTTCTCTCAGTGCTGGATGATAGTACTGCTGTAGGTGATGTGTAATCAGTTTTTATGGGTGATGTTTCCATAAAAGGAGTGCTTTAGTAGGGAACAGGGTACCCTATGATATTCCGAGTTCTCACTTAGTCATACTAAACACTCATCTTACTCTCTTTGTGGTTTCAAATCATAAGAAACTTATGTAAAATGTGTTTCAGGTATTTGAGATGATAATGAGCCTTTTAAATTTTTAGTGGAAACTCTCCCGAGGGTTTGTGTATTTGCCAAGAGGAAGAATACCTATGACAACACAGCAGCCTTGTCGTGTTTTTCTGAGGTATTCCTTCCTCTTAAGTGAGTCAGTCAAGCTTGCCGTGAAAATTAACATTGAGATGTTGAAAGCTGATTTTTTTTTTTTTTAAAGTATGTGTATCCACTGCATTTGAGTCATAAGAGAGACACCTCAAGTTGAACCGCGGGTAATTCCCAACCCACCTTCGCGCTATTGGGTCAGCTAAAAAAAATGCAACAAATCAAGGCAAAACAATTTTAGGTGGTCAAAAGGATTTGTAATTGCAAAGATTTCCTCTTACGTGAGTGTTAATGAATGTCAAAGCAATAACGTAAAAGACATTACTAGTTTAATGATTGATAGAGTAAGAAAAACACAAGGTCCTTTGTCAGATAAATGACTTCTGTTTGGTGTTCCTTTACCTTAGGAGTATCAAAAGGGATCTCAAGATAGGCAATGGTGGCCCAAGAGCAAGGCGGCAGTCGCAATGTAGTCTGTTACATAATAACCAGAGCAGGGAGGCTAATTCGAGTGTGTGAGTGTGCTTGTTTTCTCACCTGGCAACTTTGACACGGAGCGTTTTTGGTTCCTTTGCATTCTTTGTGGAAACTTTCTATTTCTGAAGACTTTAAATAAACATATAAACTTTTATGCAACTGACTTTGTACCTCTACAGTATAAAGAAGATTTAAATATTGCTCCAAACTGTTGAAAGAGCGCAGCTGGTCGTGTTTGGTCTTATCCCGCTCGCTGATACTGTGGTACGTAACGCATGAGGTGCAATGACAGTAGCAACGTCCAACAATTGCAAAGTCATGGTCATCAGTGAATTTTATTTTAAGCAACAGTTGAGACCCCTGGGCTGTCCAGTATTTGCTATGACATGGTCTTAGCCCTCCGGAATAATTAGTGGTGACACATATTCTAAATGATTAAAATCAACTTTGCTCCATCTGTTATAAGCATGAGAAGCACTGTAGGTCATTCTCACATTCATGTCAGGAAAAATACCCTTATGTTTCAAAAGTGCTAAATCGATTCTTGTTACTTCCTTTTCCTCACTTTTTATTACTCTCACTTCATTACTTGTTGTGAATCAAGTCATATTTTGCTCCTTGTAATTGACTCTAGGAAAAGCTGGTAAACAATGCTGCATGAGTTTCAGGGGAAGGAGGCAGGATTTCAACTGCAAACTGCCAATTTGGCTAATTGCTATTTGCTCAGAATGTCATGTGACCACTGATGGCCTGCAAAGACCGTTGTATGTGTGGATGTAATCCATTGTATGTATGGATGTAATCTTGTTGGCAAATCCACACCTGATACAAAGCAATCACGGCTTCTTCAGGAGCAAGTTTACTGTGGCAATTGAGGGACAATGAGAAGTAAACCTTCCTCCTGTGTCCTCCAGCATGCAGCCAAAAATATTTCTTTGGTGTTCTCGCTGCTACTCTGGCTCGCTCTGCTCTCCACAGAGCTGGAGGTGTTGTAGGATGCCCCTCGTTTGTCTGTTCATTCTGTCATGTCCTGCCTGCCAGCATAACCTTAGACAATCACTGTGAGCAAGGAGTCAGCGACTTCTGGATTATGTGCCAGAAGAGAGGGTCTGGGGGTCCCTCATATGGCTGGGGAGGAACCCCTGTGGGCCTGGACGGAGAAGTAGCAGAGACAGGCAGGACTCAGATTTCATTTCCTCCTCCACCGTCAAGGTGCTTAACTAGCTAGAATCTATTCCTGAGTGCTAAAAATATTTTACCCGACCAGGGTATTGTCCAACCAGGTCCGAGCAAGATTAGTGTAGTTAGAGCAAACAAAACCAATATAATATAGTACTATTCTGTGAGAGCTGAAAGGCCTGAAAAAGAAAAAGAAAATCTCACTTTCTTCCTCCATTCGTCAATGAATGTGCTCGTGGTCTAAGTAGTCGAGCATTTTGTGTTCTCTTTGTGCAGTCATTTATAAAGGTCTGTGAGAAGGTGTCTTTGCTCTTTTGCTTTGTTTTATTTTGAGGGAGGAGGAGAGTAGCACAGGAAATGTTTCAGGTAGAATTTATCCAGTAACTAATATGTACATTGACTCCCGGAAGAAGAAGAAATGAAACTTTCCCCCAGGTATTTGACAATAAATAACACTGATGTTCAAACATTAAAAGGGAGAGAATTCTGCCAGCTTATTTTACCTTACTGAAATATTTTTAAGGCACAATGAAAATATTTTCTGTAAGTAGTATGTGATTCACACAATAAAGTAATTCTTTTATGGAATCCTAACTTTCAGTTGCTATCACATTGCATTTTGAAAGTGATATTACAACTTTTAATGCATTTTTCATAATTATCCTTAATCTTCTGAGTCATTTCTCATACCTCTTTATGATTCAAATTAGTGTCCTCGCTAAAAATTTAGGCATGTTGAAATTTGAGTATGCTGCCACCAGGTGGTGGCAAATTCTTTGAGTCATGTGTTACTATAATTTAAAAGTTTTTTAAAAAACCCTTTTGAATAAAACCAGTCAAAATTACTCAGAACCCCAATATATATTGGGTAAAGTCAGCTAAGCTATTATGGCAAAAATGGGGTAGGAGTTTCAAAACCCAATATCTGTGCCCACCTCTTTTCCCTGCTGGTATCTGAGGACCCACAGGAACACAGTTTGAATGTTACCAATCTCAGTTATAATGTGAACATATCTGGTGTTAAGATATGAAGTGTTTTAAAATAAAAATAAACTATTTAAGCCATTACAATGATAACTTTCTAAGTTAGGAAGAAGAGACCGAAGCACTTTTCAGAGCCAGGTACAGGGGAAAGAGAATGTTTGTGGGTCAGGATCGATTTCCAGAATGTTACGGTGAGAGAAACAGACATGGGCATAAACCCAGACCACAGACCACCCTGTCCAAACAGACCAAGATCTGTTTGGGCAGAGTTAGGGCATGTAGGAGACTCTGGAAAAAGGAGTGGGGCAGGAGGAAAGTGTGATTCTCTTGACAGTCAAGGATTGGTTGGGTAAACATGGGAGCATGCAAGTGAGTTTGGAGCCTACTCTGGAATTCCAGGGGAGTGTTGGGTGGTAGTTCGGCCTAGCGAACACGGTTCATGCAAGGCACCTCTCCTCTCTGAATCTTTGCATACTCTGTTGATTTTTTCCAGCGAACTCCTCCTGGGAGAGGTGTTTAGAAGACAAGCATTAGCCACCTATTTAATAGTCATGGAGGTACCTATCCTTGGTTATAAGATGGTCTAGTGTTGAGGTCTTGTCCAAGTCACTTCCTCTCAGTGAACTTTGGTGGCCCACGTAGGGGCTTTCTCGAGTCTGACATCCTCTGAGTCCTAATTTTTGTGATTGAACCTTAATGAGCTGCACCACCCAAGATGACCACAGGGGTAATGGAAATCATTAGAATGCCCCACATGCCTCTGAATTGAATATAATTTGATCCAGATCTTTTTTCCACTCCCAGGGAGCCTGCAAACGTTCTGCAATACCTAAATTCAGATCTTCACTCTCCTATTAGAGTGATTTGGGGAACTCTGATGACAAGAATGGTCACTGGGTAAAGGAGGCCCTGCCAGAAATCCCCTCCCTTTCCCATACCCTACTCTCATGCAACGAGTGACCCTTATTGGCTTTCTTAGGGCTCTTTTTCTTTTTTTCTTTTTTATTGAATTTATTGGGGTGACACCGGTTAAAAAAAATTCTACAGGTTTCAGGTGTGCAATTCTATAGCACATCATCTGTACACTTTATTGTGTGTTCACCACTCTGAGTCAAGTCCCCTTCCATCACCATTTATCCTCCCTAAAGCCTCCTCCAACTCTCCCAACCCTATCCCCCCTTTTAGGGGCCTTCTTAATGTTAATTTGAATCTGATCTTGAAGACCTGGGAGAAACACCGGGACTTGCCTACATCTTCTAGGGTTAGCACAGAACTTATAGTAGAATTCTGGCATGTTTTTCAGGAAAAAAAAATAAGGGGATATCAACAAACTTAAATCATGAGTTTCAGGAAGGGACACTGAAGCAGCATTGCATCCTTCCACAGTAAATACATGCTGATTCGTCCTCTAACAGTTCAATCTTTTTAAAATGCAAAACACCCTATCAATTGTGGACCAGTATAAGGATCATGTTTCATGCCTCATACACAAAAACTAGGCAATAAACTTAAAAATTTGAACCTGTTGAAATAATATAAGCTCTTGAGTTTTTACCTCATAGTATGCAACCAATCAAACATGTGCAGATTTGGACACGTGGCCTTCAAGGTGACACTCTAATTTTGATGTAGAATCTAATGCCTGATGCAAAACGTGCGGAATAGTCATCTCCACCCAAAACATAGCAAAGCAAACTTTTATTGGGTCATTGTGTATGCACTGCTTCAAAAAGCATTTCAGAAAGTTTTGTACACGTGAGGCTTGAAATAGAGCCTACTTTCAATAATGCTCTGATGATGACTGTACGGAATGGGCTAATTACCTTGCCTTTCAGTGTTAGAAATCTTGGCTTCGGTTATGAGGGAACAGATTTTCTTGGTTTTAATCTGTTCCACACCAGACAGTTGCCCACTTTTCCTAAATATAAACTGATCTCCCCTGTCACTGCCACACAGGATTGAGCATTTCTGAAGTAGGCTGAGGTAGCTGAGGAGAAATTTGAGAATTTCCTGAGGAACTTCGAGGAAGGCCCAAGCCAGTTTTTACTGCAATTGTATTTACTATCTGAAATTAATAATCATTATAGTCTTGTGTAATGTTATAATTAGTCCTAATATGTGACTGATTCCCCCAGGAACTCAGCTGTGCCCTGAGAGTGAGTTGGAGGTTGAGCACTGTAGGGAAAGCCCTGGGGTGCTGGCCTTATTCAAGTGGGGAAATGGAGGATAAAGAGTGATTGATTGGCTATTTTCAAATCATAGATTTTTTCCCATAAAGAGGATGATGTTGGACTACTGTTCACAGGAGTTTGAATAATATGAAATGAGCTTTAACTGAAGGATGCAGGATTTAGGTAAAGTATACAGAAGGATTTCCTTTTAATAAGTGGAATTCAGCATAAATGGATTCCCAGACCACAGAGGAGGGAGGTATGGTAGGAAGGCCTCTGGTAACTGTTGAAAATGTGAGAAAACCACTGAAAGAAAATGAAAGTATGGCGTGTGAGTCACAATTTTGTTTGTTTGATATATCCTACAAAATGAAGATTTTGCATCAGGATGGACCCTGAAAACCACTACCATACCCATACAGAGTCCATAACCGATTCGGTGGAGAAGACCCCAAATATAGAGTGATACTGATGTTACCCAACCAGAAACTCAAAAAACGATTTCTGACCATTATGAGGGAATGTTTATAGCATTTGTGAATCTAGAAATATTGCTTTATTCCCTTTTCTTGATATGTTTTTATCCAAAATTAAAATGTATATCATTGGCACCATTAAAATTTATTCGTGGAGTCACCAGCAGTTTTCAATTCTTTTTTTTTTTTTTTATGATTTTATTTATTTACTTTTAGAGGGAGGGGAGGAGAGGGAGAAAGTGAGGGAGAGGAACGTCAGCATGCAAGATATACATCAATCAGTTGCCTCTCATATGCCCCTAACCAAGGATCTGGTCCAGAACCCAGCCATGTGCCCTGAGTGGGAATCGAACCAGCAACCTTTTGGTTTGCAGGCTGGTGCTCTTTCCACTGAGCCACACCAGCCAGGACTCAATTCTTTATTTACATCCACGATATCTGGGGCACGTCACTTTTAAAATTTGTGTATGTGCCTGTTACTAGGAAGTTTACCTCAGGCCCAAGTATTCCATCATGTACATTTAGACCTATTATTTTTTGTTTTTTCAAAAATCTGTCCTGTGGGTGCCATTCATGGACTCTACAACATAGCTTTTTCCTATAGTCTTTTAAAGGTTATTTTAAAATGATAGTGTAATTCATCAAAAATTTGCAATTGTGAGATCCCATGCAAAGGGGATCACTAATAAATTTGGGTTAGATCTCGTTGCCTCTTCTTAAAAATGATTCTATTATATGGCATCTATAAACATCCAAATCGACTTTTGATTTCAGTTTCTTTTTCAGCTAGTGTGTTTTCCCAGAAGTTTGTTCCCCATAATATAAAGAGACTCTGTTAGCATTTCAATATATCGTGCTTCCCCTTCTCTAAGGGAAAATTTGGGGCAGGAAGACCCCTCATTAGGACACAGTAAGGCATCTGTGCTCTCCCAACACTATTTTCTAGGATGGTATCAGGGTTGATATGCTTAAGGTTAGTGAGGTTGGCTTCTCAAGATGTAGTCTGAGCACAGAGCCTTTCATTAGAGGACAAAGGTACAGCTACCCAAAATAGTTAACACATCTCCCGGAACCTTCACTAGAGGGGAATCATATTCCAGAGGCTAGCTCATAAAGTTACTTTAAAATTATATTTCAATCTGATGACTCCAAAAGATTTTAACTTTACTCAGTTGCAGGGTTTATTTTCCTGTTTCTAGATACAAGACACAAAGATATGACTAGCTAAATAAAAGTTGCTTCCCAACCTTGGTTGAAAAGTTAGAATTCCTGCTTTCATTTGCTAAACAAAGTCCTCCCCGTACCCTTGACCTAGCACTACAAAACGCATTGGGGATTACTTCTTTTACATCTGAGTTGTGATTATTTGATTATATTCAAACTCCAAATGGCCAATATAAATGCCTAAAGGGAGATGAGGGCTGCCTAGCTTGTCAGGAGTAGCTCAAGTGGCTGTTTGTTCAAAGTACTTGCTGAAGCAGAAACACCCCTTTTTGTTTTGAAAGCATGTTAATGTGATAATGAAATGCACAAAGCAAAGAGGTTCATCCATATAAATGGTTCATTTAAATAATGAGCAAAGAGGAAGGATGTGGTTTGGTGTCAGTACTGATTAATTAGGACATAAAAATAAATAACCATCCCAACATTGGCTGCCTCCCTTGAAACTTACTCTATTAGTCAGCAATGAAGTTAATGCAATTGACAATATAATTACAGGTTAGTTAACAGAACAATCCATGAAGAGGCTCTTGCTTCTTTCACAGCTTTAATTAGCTAGATAGCATCAATGTTAATTTTATCATCTTCACCATGCTAATCTTCTGGCCCTTGTAGAGAAATCTAGTGTTTTCAACTAATCTCTTAGATTGTATTGGATACTGTATATATGTATAGTATTGTTCTAGCTATTCAATTCAACCAACTCTTATTAAATACCTTTCATGTGACATCGACTGTGCACACACTACCAGTGAGTTTACAGACCTACAGTTCAAAAAAAAAACCAAAACGCAACAATGTTTACTAATGACTTCCTCCTACTATACCGCCTTTCTCTGGAATCTTTGCACCTTTCATGGACCAAGTGCAGTTTCTGAGGTCTGGTGTTAGTGGATTGTATTAAAGTTGATAGCATATTGTCAGATTTATTCCCTCATCAAAGAAGTAAACCTTGAGGCGACTTTATTCAGTCAATTTTACACAATCATGATTGAGTATAATGCAAGGTAGTTGGAAGTTAATAATCAACTCAGCTTCAAATACTCAAGGAACACATTACTTGAGATCTATTAGCATCACTAAAGGTCACTGAGACTACTGGAAGGGCACTTGGAACACACACACACAAGCGCACACATGAGGTTATATAAAACAACAACAAAAATACACATAAAAGCACTTGACATGCTTCCCCACCTCCATACCATACCGATAAGCATGAATGTGCTATGGTTAATATTTTCTTGTTACTATTAAACAATGAATTTGAAGCTAGTTTTGGCTACAAGTCAGCTGTAAATTGGCAGATATTCTCAAAGAACTAATTTCATTCTGATAGAGACAACCTTTTCAATGTTATTTTTTCAAAAAGCCTATTTTACCCTTCCAGTGTAGACATAACTTTCTTATATTGTGAAATAAAAGAAGAAATTGAAATTGAATTGTGTTTTGGAGAATAAACAAGAAAAATGCTCTTCCTGTTGCAGCAATGATTGATGTCTTCAGATCCCGTCTCTAAGATTTATACTTTTACTTATTTATTTATTTTTCCTGCATATTCCCCAGGTTTTCCATTCAAAGTAAATTATCGAGATTTTTTTGACTTGCTTCCTTTCTTTTTCTCTCTCCTTCCCCCTCCCTCCTCTCTTTCTCCGTGTGTCTCTCTCTCACAGGGCAAAAATGGAGAAAGCAGAACTTTTTTTTTTTTTCACAATGGTTCATTTGTATTCTCTGAACCCAAGACTAAGGCGAGTTCTAATGTCTTACTGTTTTATGTCACCACTGAGGTAGCAGTGACATGCTGGCTGCTGATGAATAAATATATTTATCTGGCTTCTAAACCTGCATACACTGTTGAATAATGAACAGATGTTAACAATTACTCTAAATGTCCTGGATATTTTGTAAAACTTTTATCAAACTTAGGGTAGTTTATTGATTTAGTCAGAATCATGCCTCGGGCACAGAACATATTGTCATTTGGGATTCCACGTGGGCAAGATGGATGTTCATTAACATTTGAAACCCAGACACTCGGGTCTTGCTTCTGGAACCTTCTGAACAATAGATCTCTCCAACGTGTTCTGACTCTTTTTGCGTAAAACAAAGCACACCCACCGGAAAATTTTCTATAGCCTCACCTTTTAGGATATGGTACAAAATGTTAGGAATGAGAAGTAATGAATATGAAATTTGAACACCAGCTCCATGCGTTTCAGGTAAATGTTATGACCCAGCACAGTGAAAACTACCCATGTTTCTTTTTCAAATGAACAGAAATCTATATTTCTATTTCTCTGGAGTTATGTTTTGCTTTCTGTTCTTTTTTTGTAACATCAAGTCATTTTAGTTGAATGATACAGAAAGTCACTTTGAATTCAAATATAAAATAAGGCCATCCATCATGTTAACAATTTAATTACCTGAGTATATATTTTTCCAGCAAAAAAACCCATTATTTGTTGTGTATCTTATTACGGAGCCATTGCCTCGGGACAACTTGGCTGTCATGGAGCAGGCCTTGTGGTAAGAAATGGCGAGATAGGGCGCAGATAAGCCGGGCGGCCCTCTGCCCGCTTCCCGAGCCCACTCTGCCGGCTGCCCTGTGTTTGCTTGAGGCCTCACCTGTTAGAGTCCCTGTAAGCTTTGTTGCAACAGTGAAATGGTGACTTGTAAAGGCAATGAAGCATGACAGAGAGAGTGAAAGGGTCGAATGAAATAGAAATGTGATATTTTCTATCTTCTGAGGGCCCAGGAAATAGGACTCCTGCTGAGCCGGGGTTTGGCATGCACTATCATACTGAATACAAGAAAAGTTGTAAGGTTTATACTTTAGGACTCATGGAAGAGGCAAAGTCAACAGTGTACTCCGTTTCTCTGATTGTTTAAGCATCTGCCTTCCCAGTGATTGTGGATTAGGGAATAATTTCATCACGGAGGAAATGAGAAGATTAGCAGAGCAGCCTCCGAGCCTTCTCAGGGCACTGGGAATCCGGGGACCCCCGCCCTCGCCCAGCACCCACCAGGCGGTGAGCAAGGAAACGCCTGTGATACAGAGCCTCTTGCTGTCTGTTTCCTTGCTTGCTCTTTAATTGCCTGCCGTGACTGCTAAAAATACCTATAACAATGTAAACTGATAAATTTGCAATATAGCAATAATCTATCTACTTTGGTGGTTTGGTGGGCATAAAGCAGCAAAGAAATTTTTCCTGCTTTTACAGTTTTCCATAACAGGGTGGTTGGCAGTTTCATTTTGGCCCACTGCTTTGCAGCGAGCATCGTCAACTGAGGAAGACAGAAAACAAAGACCAGACTTCAACCAACCATTTGTACTCACTGCCTATTTCCTGGCTGGATAATATTACAAGAAAAGGAAGGTGTTCTGTCCTTACTAAGGCCCTGAATTGAGGATAATTCTTGCATTTCAGAGCAGAGGCCTGATAAATGATATAGACGTTAGGGCTTGGTCGACAACTTCGGGTAGGATTCCCCCAAGTAGCAGAGCACAAGCTGCCCTAGTGGAAAATCTTTGCTTCTGGACCTGGTCCAGACTGGTCTCTCTCTCTCTCTCTCTCTCTCTCTCTCTCTGTGTCTCTGTCTCTCTCTCTCTCACTGTCTCTCTCTCTCTCTCTCTCTCTATCTGTTGCTATCTCTAAGCTTCAGGACACATAATTCTAGAAATATGTTCATCCAATGTTTGCCTGAAAAAGAACTGCTGGTCATTTTATGGTTAACCAAATGCATGTTCCTTCAAAGCAGATTTTCATCAATGGAGATGATTCAGCAATTGCTGACGATGACAGGAGAGGGTCATTTTTCTTACAGGATTCCTTGATAACTTTACAAATGCATCTGATTTTCACAGTGAACGCATGTTTTCATAAGTGGAAACAAATAAAACAGTAGGCAAGGGCTTTCTCAAAAGGCTTGCCAAGTACATTAAACACACAAAAGTATATTCACAGCGAAAGTTGGTTGAAAACAGCTGTTTTAAAGGATTTTTGATGAATGCAGTTAACAGCATCGTCATTATAAGGCCCGAAGCAAACATGTTACTGATTACACCCCATTAAGAAATTGGAATGTGTTCCCCCAAGGAAACACCACAGCACATGCTATTTGAAAATAACAACCAACTCCAAAACACTCAGCTAAGACTTTCTTATAGATTGTGCAGCTTATTTCTAAAGATAAAACTCTCAGGAAAATGAAAGTACATCTTATCTTAACTAATCAGAATATTTTTACCGGTATTGTTTGAGTGGAGATTTCCTTAGCATCTTTCACCTTTTGCCCAAACCTGCTCTGTCTACCTCAGTCATACGCTGTGCTGACGTCGTACAAGAAACCAGATATGAAGGAAGTTTGGGGCTTCAGTTTGTGATAGCATGCAAATCCAGCTGTCCAGTGTGTTTGAATACAAAACATGATGCCATTCTAGGAGAGCTTGTTATAGAATGTGTTTGCCCTGGGAATGCCGCGTGCTCTTCAGGGTGGGATGGACGGCTGTGGTGGGGTCTGTGGGATGTGGAAAATGTAATCAGGACCATGGGATTACTGCTCGGAGAAATAATGTTCTCGTGTTGAAAAGGCACTGTCAGAATGCCACGGAAGCAGGGCCTGCCGCATGTCTGCAGCTTGGCCCTCATTGTTCAGTTCGTGTCTGCACCGCCTGTCCACCGAGGCCCTGAAGGGGCTCTACAAACACTTCTCATAATGGCCCAGATGCCTCCCAAGGGCCTTTGGAGGGGAGGTGTGTTGTTGGGAAGGAATTTAAGTCCAATACTTGGTAAAGAAAAAAGAAAAGGCTTTTTCACCTTTTCCACACATCTGAAAGAAGGGTCAGATTTCTTCTCGTGATGAAAGAGTCACCGCTGGGGACTAAGCTCCTTTCACACCGTGGGGGCCACACTGGGGGTCATGTTAGGAAGGGCGGCTTCGCCTCTCCCACTTCCTGAGAGGGGAGCCACTGCCTGAGACAGTGAGAAACACCCAGTGTCTGTGGAAGTAGGGGTGTCCTGTGTGCACATAGGAGTCGGTGATATTTAGAGCAGCACTAATACAAAAATGGTATGATTATATATTAAGAAGTTTGTTATTTCAGTTGCGTGAGGCACATTCAAATTCTAGCAATGGGACTTTTGATAAGCTATAAATCTTTGAGCCCTATGTCCTTTTTTAAAAAAGTGAATAATAAGGCCCTGGCTGGGTGGCTCAATTGGTTAGGGCATCATCCTGTGCACCAATAGGTGGTGGGTTCAAATCGCATTCTGGGCATATATGGGAGGCAGCCAACAATGTTTCTCTCTAGCATCAGTGTTTCTGTCTCTCTTGCTCTCTCCACCTTCCTCTCTCTCTAAAAAGCAATAAAAGCATATGCCCTGGGTGAGGGTGAGGGAAAAAAAAAGAGAATAATAAGATCTACCATACACAATTTTTGTAAGTCACACAAACCAGCCATAAATATGGATATGTAATATACAGGGTCTACAGAAGTGAGGCCTACCTGAGTGTGGTTGGTGGGGTAATCATATGAGTATAACAATTTATAGCTTTAATTTGAACATTTTACCTAAAATGTCATATCTTGTGCTTGAGTGTGATATTATTATGTTACAGAATTACATGCTTGTGATTTTGTAATAAAAGATTTTGCAATAAAAGGGGCATTATTTGTGCCAAACCCTATATACACATGTGTGTATACATAGGTATGTGGGCACACATATATGTATAAATATGTGTGTTTTTTGCAAGCACACACTTTGTCAAAAAGGATGTTGGCGTTGTTGCTATAAAAATTTCCTTGGAGGTTTAGGGACCACTTGAAGTTTCAGATTGTGAGAGAGACCTAATTATTGATGGGGAGAAGGGTTCCTGGGAAAATCCTTCTCCTCCACCAATTGGGAGCTTTGGAGACCCTCAAGGTTAAGCTGAGGCAAAAATAGACTTTTCCCCTAGAGTACATCCCTGCCCAGAGTGAACAGTGACCCTAATCTAAACTCTCAGGACTCCCAAGCCTTTGGAGGAGGCTGCTAGAACGTGAGCTAGGAATTCCCGACAGGCTACTCCAGGCTAACCTGTCACATCTGTGAGCCTTAGGGCATGATAAGGAAGCTCTCTATGTGCTAATCTAGAATTCGTCTTTCTTTATTGCACAGTTCTCAGAGTGTAGAGGGCCTTTCTCAGCAGAGTCTTGATGATGGGGAGCTCTGAGCTCAACAGAGAAATCTGGTCGTAGAACCTGGCACTGGTCTGTGCACCTGAAGGAACCGTTTCTAATGGGGACACACTTTACAAAGCACCTTTTGTCCGAATCAACAGTGAGCGTGGGGGAAACTAGTGGAAATGGAGATAAGTTTATTACACCAAAACTTTGATGTAACAGATAAATACATTATTGATAACACTGCAACCATGACTCTTAGGAAATGTTTTTGATAACATGACACAAATATTAGTATTGCTAACTATCAGTAGAAGTCATTTGCCACAAAGAAAACACGGTTGATTTTAAACAAAGGAAATGGTTATAGGTGTCAGCTCTGAGGGCTCGGGACTATGTAACTATGTCTATCGCCATTTCCTCTTCCAGTGAATTATGGGCAAGGTAAATAATTTTAAGGAACCTACATGTAAATGCATTTCAAAAACTATTTGATTATTTATAGTAAAATTAATTTATTGTCCATTAAAAAGGAGAGGAAACCCAGTAAAATTGCACCCAGAAATTCTAGGGATGAGATTTATGATTAGATGTTTCAGCCTGCCAAATGGAAGTGAGCTGGAGATAGGTTCTTTCACATATGAATTTTATTTTGTTTTATTATTATTACTATTATTATGATTTTAATAACCAAGGTAACTCATTATTTGTTCCTGGCAAGCAAGCTATTTTTCTCTTATTGTGCAAATAATTCTTTTTTATAATACATATACTTATTCTCTCCCTTCATCTCTCATTCTTCCCTTTTCCCCTCAATTCCATACGGCAATTATTTACTAGACATCTACTATGTTCTAGGTGCAATTTAGGTTACTAGACATACAAAGAAAAAGTAGATTGAGTCTCCGATTCTGAACAACTCATATAATTTCTTTTTTTTTTTTTCCAAATTCTGGAGGTGACTGAAACAATCATTTACTCTGGATAATATGATCTCCATGCAGAAAGTTCTCTCATAGCAATTGTTCTAAAAGACAGATCTCCCAAGTGGGTGCCCACATGCCAAGGTTCGTAGAAAATAATCTTTTGGGGTACAGAAAGTCATCAGACCCATGTCTATTATTTTACTGTCATTAGAGAAATTTAATATACATATTTATATCATTGTATCATATCATACATGTTAGTATAGTAGCATAGCGAATAATTTATAAATACATATATGCACCTATTGGGGATGCATGCTTAACACATTTTATGGGTGGGGCGTGATCAACATTTGAGGACTAGCCATCTAGGTTATATTCCCCACAAGAACAGAGAGCTTCCCCAACTTTTTTGGCCCTTTACTATGAGGGAGAGTCTGGCACATTTGGGCACCTAATAAATACTCAGCAAAAGAATTAATAAATGAGTGAGTAAGTCAACCAATAGTTTCTATCGCCTTCCTTTAGAACTGCTATCTAAAAACTGCCTACTCTGATAAGCTAATCAACATGTGGCAACATGCTAGATGGCATAAGTATTTTTTATTTTTAAATTACAGTTTACATTCAATATTATTTTGTATTAGTTTCAGGTGTACAGCATAGTGGTTATACAATCCTATACTTTACAAAGTGTTTCCCCCTGAATAGTTCTAGTACCCAGCTGACACCACATATAGTTATTGCAGTATTATTGACTATATTCCCTATGCTGTACTTTATAGCCCTGTGACTGTTTTGTAACTGCCAATCTGCATTTCTCAAGACCTTCACTTTTCACCCAGTCTGATGACAGCCATATATGTATATGGTTGTCAAATAATCTTGAATTGAACTATTTTCCTTTGTGGTTCTTAACTAGCCAGGCATTCCACTGCGCCACTGCTGATGTCATCTCTGATGTCATGAGGGTGGTGGCCGTCAACGTTGCAGCCCGCAGACTGGACAGTCCCCAGGATCTCTTTAATGGTTCCAGAGAGTTCTCTAACTAAGGATAGGTGCCGCATCTGCTGGACAATGTGGACAATTTCATCAAAAGTGATATTTCTACTGTGCTTTTCTTTTTTTCTTCCTCCTGCCTCTTGGTGGTTCTTTGAGGCCTTTGATGATCAGGGCAGGGGCAGAAGGCACTGCCTCAGCCTGGGCCTGTCTGTTCTGATGATCATTTTCACCATAACCCTCAGACCCTTCCAATCACTGGTTGCTTCTGTGATGCTATCACCAACACGTTTTGGAGACAGACACAGGGACCCGATCTTGGGGGCCAGGGCAGACATGGCACAGGCTTCCCCACCGGTGCACCTCAGTTATATGACTTTGATATCATTGGGGTCAAACTTCGGGAGTATGGTGGAAGCGACTGGTATTAGATGAACCTGGATTCAGTAGGACCAAAGAAAGTTGCACCTAACCCTCCTCTGAGCCAAAAGTTGGAAGTGACAGCCTATATTTCTAAAAAGGCTCTTATATGGAAATATTATCTTTTCCCTAGATGTGAGCCTTATGATCTGTCTGTGGTGGTAGCACCATTTGAGAGGGGAAGTCTTCTGGAGGAAATAGACTTGTGATCGCTCAAACCACACCTTATAGGGTACTGGGCATGCTGCTTACTTGCTGGGTCTTAAAACTAGTTTTGTGGACCCAACACTTGCAGGAATCTAAAGACAGCCATCTGGTCGATCATCATTTCATTTCTAGGCAGGATGATTCAGACAAATAGGCTTTCGCTCTGCTTCCAAACATCTCCACCTCCTCTCCCAGAAACCTATTGAAGTACTGGAATTTGTGTGTGCTTTTAACAGTAACGGTTACTTGACCAGGAAAAATACAGGAAGGATAAGCTGTTTAGGCTTGTTGAATGAGAAGCACTTAACACAGCCATTCTTTCTTTTCTATGTTTCAGTAGAGGGGAGGAGGGAGCTTTTGTGAATTATTAAAGGCCTGGAAATCTAGCAATATAGTTGAAGGGAAATAATATCCCTCCCTCCCATAACACTAAACAACACTGGTGACAAAGGTTCTGATGTTTCATCTGCTGATTTGTTCCTTTTGCCATTTCCACACTTAGGGTTCAAAGAATTCTTTTACGAACAAACAAAGTGTACAATTTTGCTATGAAACAAGATGATCACAATGATAAAATGACCTTACATCTATCGAGTATGTACTTCATAGTTCATGAAGCAGTTTTACATGAGTTACACGTCTAACTCTTACAGCCAATCAGTATATGTTTCCTAATTCTATGGAGAAAAAAAAAAGGAAATTCCAAGAAATGACAGAACCAGGGCCCCCCTGTTTCTAAGCCCAGAGATATTTCCTTTACATCAGTACCTCTGTGACTGTAATGTGAACACAGTTTCCCTGTGGGCCTTGTTAAAACGCAGACTCTGATTCAACAGTTCTGGGGGTGGGGACTGAGAGTCTGCATTCTTACAGGTTTCCAGTTGGTGCTGATGTTTTTATCCACAGATTGTACTTTGAGTAGGAAGACTCTGCATCATAACCATTCCCATGTGATTCAGGGCAACCTTGCTAAGGAGATTGGTGCAGGATGTGTAGGATATTCAGAGCAGAATTTCTGAAATTGGTTATCACCGCTTTTCTGCTGGGCCGTCACAACAACCCCAGACTCAAGGTTAGCGTCTCTTTCTTGTCCCCTGACTCCCCCACTGCTATTGGTCCTTTCTGTCTGAAACACAGTCTTATCATGTTAAGGCCCACAGTGGTGTTCCGTTTTCAAGAGGATGAACTGCACAACATATTAAAGGAACCTGCATGTCAAGCTAGAACCTACACCATGACCACAGCCCATCCCCATTCCCACACACTTGGCTCTGTCCGCCCCAGGTATCGCACAGTTCCCAAATACAGCATGTTTGCTGTTTTTGTGTCCATGAAATTTCATTTCTAAATCTGTTCCTTTTCTTTGAATAATTAATTTATAAACTTCTCTCACTGAGTTGAATCGAATAATGTTTATAAACTTTTTCTCACAAGAAGTAGTGGGATCTAGAATGGTGTGTGTGTGTGTGTGTGTGTGTGTGTGTGTGTGTGTGCGAGAGAGAGAGATACCTGGCACTGTTCCTTATGCAATAAGCACATGATAAATATTTGTTGAATGGATACACCAGATACCCGGTACAACTTCAGTCATGTTGGATTAGTACGTAAAGTTGGTGAATAGCATTGAACTGATTTGGCTCAGATAGTTGCCTGGATTTCACAGCAAATTGCTCGTTAATCATTTTATGGTTAAAGTAATTCCTGGAAGTTGCAGACATGGCAGTGCAGTGTATTTAGCTGGTCTTGACCAGTGACTGGCATGTTTCGAGGAAGAGAGAAAGATGTCTCTAGCTTTAGGTTGTGCCTCATCCTGTGGCATGTTCCAGAGATTTTTCCCCTCTGCCTGCCAACTTTATTTCATTCAGAAGACTTATAGTGGGAGTGACTTATGGCTGATAATGATCACCGGCCCATTTGTCTTTCTTCCCTCTGCCTCTGTTCTATAATTTCTATCTGCGGGACTACTGTCCAGTTCAAAGATATCTCAGTGAAAGAACTTTAAAGGATGGTGCTTTAAAAAATCTTGACCCTTTTATGAAAACAATGAAATGCTAGTCTGTGCTTTTGTAAGCAAAGTAACAGAGCTTTTACCTTTTGGGAGGCGACAAAAATGTCAACGATCAAAGGGGAAAGCTTGTCCTAGTCGACGGCCAGTACTGGGTTGTGGTTAAGAAAAGAAACAAAACAGTAAATTACTAGGCAACTTTTGCTCATTAAAATGTAGACTGACTATTGAATAGGATTTATAAGATGTACTCAAATAATAAGATATTAACTAAAGAGCATTATCTTTGATTATGTTATCACAAAACAACACTGTGTGTATGTACAATTATATTTTCACACTTACAGACATATGTCCATGTATTTATACAAATGTACAGGATATCTTTGATTTCTCAGAATGGAATTCTCTTGCCTTTCCACTGTTGGGAATCCAGAAGACTCCCTTTTTCTCCTTTCCTCTCTTTTCTGCTCCCCAAATTTCCCTTTCTGTGCTTCTACCACCAGAACCCTGTTATCCACTTTCTTTCCTCTCCTCTCCTCCTCATGGGAATCACATATTTTCCACTCAACTGCTGTTTAACAGGCACCATGCTCCTGTCTTCTTCTGTGCAGTGGGAGGAGGGAGGGAGAGTGGTACTGAAGAAATTTACCCAGTGAATTTCAGTGTTCGAGCCAGGGGACAAGATCATTGATTCTTAACACAAGGCAAAGGTGTGATTCAAACTACAAGAAAGATTGGGATTTGTGGTTGGACCCCAGCTTACCTCGAAGTTGCTGGGCATTATCGTAGTAGGTGAGTTCCTGCCCAGGTTGGAAGAAATGCTAAGAAATTCAAAGTAGAGATCGAGGTAGAAACATACTTGGGTGAACTAAGCTAACTCTGAACTGATCGTTGGATTTAATTCAATCTAAACCTCTGTCAAATAGCTGGGGGTGGGGTGGGTGGTGGTGAAGGCTATCCTTCTATTTTTTCATTCAGAAATAATTCAGGCAAGTACGCCTGAGCTTACCTCGGACGCAAGTGGGTACTGGTGTCCCGCTTCTGAGAGGAGTTGGGAGTGGCCAGCAGTACAACCTAGTTCATGGTTGGAATGTTCGTGTTTTCAAAGTACTAAGTGTACTTTTTAAGTGTCTTGACACCTCTGGAAAGAATCAGTCTCCAATATTTGGCTTGTCTCCTCAAGGTCAAATAAATGCTACTGCAGCGGAGGGGGCAGTAGACAGGCAGAAGCAGAGGGAGCCGGTCACGTGTCAGGGGCCCTCCTTGCTCCCCCTGGGTGGTGCTGGTAGAGATTGCTCCAAAGGAGCTCCGTTTGACCAGTCAGCTTTACTGGTTTCCCATGTTGTTGTCTGTCACTCTAGTGCATTGGTTATCAAAGTATTAGTGAATTGATGTGAATAGTCTTTGAATTGTATGAATGAACTTAATAAAGCTTGCCATTGAACCTTTGGCAACAACCTTCAGAGAGTAATGTTTCTGAGGTTAAACAAATTTATTTTCAAAGTTGAATTTCATGTTGCAAATCTCAGAATATTTGGAAGCCCAATAAGTTTTCACTGCATCAGTTTGACACCATGATCTAAAATTTACATTTGAACACTAAAAAAAAAAAAAGACCCCAGTTATGAACACTTAGAATTGGATCTTGGCTTATACAACTGAACTTGTACAATAGGTACACTGACTAAATCACCAGGGATTTTGGCAAAATCAAGATTTGCCGTTGGATGAACACCAAATTCTAACGATAGCCCAGAAAATGTCAGGAGGCTTAAGGCTAACGTAGCCCTTTAAAGAGAGGGCAGAAAATATGGAGCATTTGTGTTTATATTGGTACACAGCTTGGTGAAAAATATAAACATAATGCACAAATGAGACCCCTATTCATTGTGTTTGTAAAGCTGTGCCATCGTTTATTCAATACAGGCTTCTTGAGAGTTTACCTTGTTCCAGGATCTGTACTTGGCGCTGTGTTTTTAGGTGTAGCCTCTGTGATGCTCCCCCGCTAAGGGAAGCTTGAGCTGATTCATTCAGAAACTCTTTGAACCAGGAGGATAATTAAGCTTTCTTCAGGGTTAGAAAAGAAAACTCTGAGACTGACATGATTAATGGAATGGGTTTGAGATTTTCTGGAGCAGATGGTACAGGGGCATCTCTTTGGGAGAAACCCTGTTTGAAAGTCAAGAGGAATGTTCTGTGGCATGAGGTCCCTTGCTACAGAATCATTTAGTAGTGGGAGCAGAGTTCACGTCTGGGATCCTTCTGAGGATTAGCCATTGCAAAGAACAGTGAACCAAGAGGAAATGGAAGTAATATATATGGGAAGGCTCACTCTGACCTCTTGCTTGTCTTCAAAGGAAGCTTCATTTGTAAAGGACATGCACGATCATGAAGAGAGGACCCCCATTAGGCAATGTACCAATGATGAGAGACTCTGTGTCTGAAGCCCCTGATGCAGGGGGCTTAAGGGACTTGTTCTGTACCCAACTACGGCACTCTGGTGGAGCAGGACCGAAATTCATCTCTTGGTCCTCGGCTCAGCAGAGCACAATTCCTTCCTTTTGCTATAAATTAAGAGTTATCTGACAAGAAGCTTCCACATGGAAATGAAAGAGCTTAAACCTGGCAAAATACTCAATCAATTTTGTTGCCTTCTTTCTTACCCACTTCTCTGTTTTGGGGGAGGGGTTATGTTTGAGCTCCCTGAGAGCTTCTGGAGTCAGGGACAAAATGAACTATCCTTGAAAGCTACTAAAGGTGAGGAACAGATAAAGTGCACATACTTGTTTCCTCATGACCTAAAAGAGGGAAGGAAGCCTCGGGGACTGAAGGGGATTCTGGAACTCCTAGCAGATATGTGGTGTCAGTGTGTGTGCGTGCACATGTGTGTGACATAAATGGGTTCACACTGTATGGATCTTTATGCAGTGTGTGTCTTTCACCAATATATTGGTGTATATAGAACTCAGTCGGTACCAGGCACTCTCTAAGCATTTTAGATACTTCAAAATATTTAATATAGCCTTAACTACATTCTTTTAAATCATTAGTTTGGTTATTTTCTAGGTTTTGAATATTAGAATGATTCCAATGTTTTATTATTGTTGCTATGAACAAGATTGCACCAAATCTTCCTGTGTATGCCTTCTTAGATATGTGTGAGTGGTTGCAAAGTGATAAGAAAGACCTGGTACACGCTGTTTGATAAGGCGGTTGCCTCTGGGGCGAGGGAGACGGGGCGTGGTTTGACTTGTAGTTGAAGGGGCTTTAGCCTTACATGTAATACTTCTTAAGATTTCCCAAGAAAAATGCATGTATGTATTACTTGTATAATTAAAATTAGTTTTTTTTTTAACCAAAAACACAAGGCTAGAAGTTCTTAGGCATGTGACATAACTAATCTGATCTTTTTTTCCCATCGCTTCTTAAAATACCACCTGTCATAAAATCCTGGATGTGTGGCCATAACAGACAAGTACAATGTTACATGTTACAGTGCTCTGTAAAATGCTATATATATTAAAATGAGTCTTATTCTAACATAACTTGGTTTCAGCCATCAGCAAAAGCACCAGATAATCCATAAGAAGTAAATACATCAGGGAGTGTTCCCCAGTTTTGACTAGGGATGTCATCTATGTTGAAAAAGAAAAAGAACTTAAGTTGCCTTAGTAAAGAATCCATCAATATATTTTTTCCAAGCTGATGTGGCTCAGTGGATTGAACGCTGGCCTGGGAACCAAAGAGTTGCCGGTTCGATAGCCCAGTCAGGACACATGCCTGGTTTGCAGGCCAGGTCCCCAGGTGGGGGCTCACAGGAGGCAACCACACAGTGATGTTTCTCTCTCTCTTTCTCCCTCATTTCCCCTTTCTCTAAAAGTAAATAAATAAAATCTTTAAGAAAAGCTGTAAAACATTAAAAAAAAGAATTGATAAATATAACTGACATATAGTTTTGAAATTTTATAACAGCTCCCTTATTTTATTCAAAAGAATTAGGCATACTTTTGAGTTTTTGTGTGGTGTCTAGCATTGTGAGCCAGTTTAATCTGTACCTCACACTGAATGTAGAGTTTCTGGAACCTTAGTTCTGCACAGCTGTTATTATCACGTGACCACCCCACATGTGCAAACATGAGGACACACATATTATCAAATGGGAGCAGTAAAAAAATCAAAAAGAATGAAATCAAATAGTGTATTTTAAATTGGCATTTGTGTGTCAATGGAAAACTGAGATGTTTACCAGGATATCAATATTCCAGCACAGAGGACCTTGGGACATTATCAAGCCCTCCTGCTCACAAGATATACCATGCTTTAAATACTCTAGGTAGAAGGCCTTCCAAAACAGGCCAATGACAACACCTGGATAAATAGTTCAATTCTGAGCAAAATTTCTATGAATCCTGTGAAGATAGGAAATGTCTGTTTGCCCTATTCTGTTTAAGAATAACCCTTTCTATAGCGATCTGTTCTAAAGTGAGATCAATTGGTGCCAGTCCTTACCTTACCTTGATGCTGCTGCTCGAGGCCATCCATACCATTTGGCAGCTTCTAGGATGAACATTCCTCTGTGTAAGGCCATACTTTTAATATCCCAGAAAGTATTTGTGTACACACACACACACACACACACACACACACACACACACTCTGTGGCTCTCCATGTGGAAGGAACAACTTCAGTGTGAACTCTCCCTTAAACTTGGCTACTTAGCCTAAGTATTGCCCTGCCTGTTTTCTGAGAATCTTTTTCCTCCCTAAATAAAGACTGAGCTAAAGTTTGAATATGCCACTCCTTATTGTGCACTTTTATGGAGCCATGGCCTTTTTTTATAGCTTATATTATGTATCTATGCTCACTTTAAAGCTCTTTATGAGCTGTGGAATCTGAGCTGTTCAACAGAACTTTCTGCAGTGATGAATGTTCTATAATCTGGGCTTTCCAATACAGTAACCACTAGTCCTACGTAGTTGTTGAGCACTTGAATGTGACTAGTGCAAATGAAGAATTGAATTTTTAATTGTATTTATTTTAATAATCTTCAATTTAAAATAGTCATGTGACAGGGCAGTTATAGATCATTTTGTCACATCATACAGGACTAGAGGATCTTTAACATTTATGCTGTAGTTTTCTCATGTGAAAACTATCCCTTTGACTCTATTTTACATTATTTAATTTGCTTCCTAAATTTAAATTCTAATAGCGTTGTTCAGGGTTTATTTTGCTTCGACCTTTTGATTTTTTCCCCTGTTCAACCTCCATGCTGCCTGTAACTAGTAGGTATTTTTGAAAAGTCACATTTGGAAAATGGTATAATGCTGTGAAATAGGAAAATATGCTTCGTTCATGAAGCATATCATGAAAGTTTATGTAGACACAGACAACAGAAGCGTGGTTACCAAAGGAGCAGGGGAGGGGAGGAGAAAGAGCATACAAGGGGTGAAGTACATGGTAACCGAAGACTAGACTTTGAGTGGTGTGCACACGAAGGAATATACAGATGATGATTTATAGGATTATATACCAGAAACTTATATGATGTTTTTAACCAATGTTACCCCAATAGCCCAAATTTAATTTTTAAATATCTTAGAAATATTCAAAAACAAAGCGTCCAGAATGGCTTTTTCTCAGGTTCCTAGTTCTCATGATCGGATTTACTTGGATCAAAACAAATAATGTTTATTGAGTATGAATCTCGCCTTTCTTGAAAATCAAGCAGATTTCAGAATTGGCACTAAGCCTCACTGCTTCCTGCCTGTCCAGCGCTGGGGACAGACTGGCTTAGAGACCCCCACACAGCCTGATCACACATTGTATCAAAACTCATCTTCCTTTTAGGGTTGCCAAGAGCAAATTGCCAGTGAGGAGGAACTTCCTGCTGCCCTTTTGGGACTCTGGAATGGGATTAAGATGAGCAATGATTCTCCAGAAGTGGGAGGAATGTCAAAGCAGGAACATACAGGTTGCATGCTGTATCCACCCCGTTCTTCACACATGCCGCCTAAGATAATAGTCCTATAGAGAAGCCGCAGCATTCCCAAGCCCTGCTCACAGGTTCCTTTTCTTTACTTAAAGGCCAACCAGGATGAGAACATAACTGATACCACCTAGATAATTATTGACCAGTTTTAGTATTAACGGTGGGGGTTGTATTCAGTATTCATTTTCGCTTCCTGGTTCTATTTCACTGATGTAGCTTGCTTTTATCTATGTAGACGCGTGATGATTTTCTCTTTGCGATGAGAACTTCAGCGACAGAGACAGGTAATTTGATCGAGCATGCTCTGTAATCTATATGGTTTTAAAATTTGAAACATTCTCTTTTAAATTTATCCTGTGATTTTTGAATGCACAGGTGGGAGCAGATGTACAAAATTGTATTGTATATTTTGTATACCTTGCTTTTTGACAGATGTTCTGAATTGTAAAGATGTTCTGAATTTGTGGCAAAGGGACACTGGGAAGTGTGTTTTTATAAACATCTAAATGCTCATATAAAACAGCATGTGGGCAGGTGAAGTACAGCTAACTCAACCTTGTTTTTGTGGAAGCAGTTTTTGTCTCCTGTAGCTGACTCTCTTTTTCATATTCCCGCGTTCGGGGAGGTAGATGTTTCAAGCAGAAGTGAATGGGGTAAGGTGTCTCTTTCTTTAGCTCGCTCTCCTCTGCCCCTGGCTCGTGTTTTCCCCAGTCCTGTCAGCCTCCCCTCCTTCCTAACCTCACCAGATGTGGGGAAGGTCAAATTGGCCGCCTGCACCAGGTGCCTACCTTTTTCTCTCTATTCAAAAGCGTGAGGAATGGGGTGTGGGGAGTTACGTTGCCAGACCAAGGGAAGTTTCTCAAAGGTATACATGGAACTAAATGTGCAGCCCCTGCCTTTTGAAAATCCTAGGAGACCGACCAGCTATGTGAACATTCTTACTTTGAAGACAGCACCCACTGCCAGCATCTGAGATGGTGTCTCAATACCCAGATATATTTTTTAAAAAAATTACACCAGGACCTTATCCAAATATGCTTTAGGGACTATCTTGATGACAAAATATTTTTTGTCCTGATTACCATTCTTTTATAATGTATAATGATGTTTTCTTTCTCTATAGCCAGGTTCCTTCTATCGCTGTTTCTTTCACCTCAAAATATTCTGAGGTAGAAGGAACGCTAGACTGAGTTCCTGTCATTAACTAGCCCAGTGGTTCATTGAAAGGGCTATTCTGGGTGATCATCAAGGATTTCTTTAGCTCCAGGAGTCTGCAGCTCTGTCCCTTTCAGAGCCCCGTCTCACCCCAGCCCCCATCTCAGCCACTTCTTCTCTCTGCCTCTCATGAATCATGTCAGCCCCTCAGCCGTCCCTGGGTCCTACTTTGGGAACTAACGCACTTCCAACATCCTCAGAAGGGACTCCCCTTGTGTTTAGCAATGTGAATTCATACTGCCAAAGGGTTAATCTTTCAAGACTAAGTGCAGATAGGGTAAAATAAGGCAAGATCAATGGTCTTACCCTGCCAAGGAGGGGGCGTTCGATCACGCAGGTTTCCATCCAGATTTCTTAGAAATCTGCCTCGCAAAAGTCGCCTGGGCATCACACCCAGTGGAACTCTAGGTTAATGTGTGGTGAACAGAAATATCAAGTTTATGCCTATAGGGTAGTTTTCATTGGCATGAGCTTAAGCGCAGAAAAAAATGGCCTTGCTAGTGTTAATTTTTTTATGGGCAGTTGCACGATAGCTGGTCTTGGAATGTTAGCAGCACTGTTGCAGAACTAAAAATGCTACACTGAGACATTTTAAAAGAGCAATAAATATCTGGTTTTAAAACATAGGCATTAAAAAAATTATACACTTGGAAAGTCTTTTCTGGTTGTTGTTTTAACTTTGGAGTGTTAAAGCTGCCTTTTCCTTCCCTGGTTTTCTCCATTAGCAGTTGCTTGGCTTGATAATTTAGTGGCTTGACATTGGGATGTTTGTGCTTTAATGAAAGGATGCCTGGTGATGAGACCATGTCCCCTTATCAGGCGGATTCGGCAACACAGCCTGAAGATGTGGCTGTGCGTAGAGCTGGGGCTGCCCACCCTGCGTGTATTGTGTCAGGGACAGTTCTCTGAGGTGGAGAGAGTGGGCTTGAGGAGGGTGGGCATTGTTTCCAGACCTGGATTGTGTGAGTTTGGTGCACTTTCAGGAAGCCAGACACAGCCCCGGTGGCACTTGGCGATCGCGGTCCTATGGGATTGACTCCCATTGGAGAAATGAGACTAGTCCCTGCCACGGTCCACATGCATGGGGCTGCTTAGGCCGTGGAAGTTTGTACCTCACACTTAAATGTGGCCAAGAGGGACTCACTTCTTGTCACCACGTTGAAAACATAAAAACAGGATTGGAAAAAAATGTTAAATTGAAAACAATTTCACTGTCTAAAAAGCTTTGCTTGGATCTGCCTAACTAATTTATTATAGTTCTAACTTTTTCTTGCTTAATATTTTACTATAAATGTGGGCCTATGTTTTTGCATTAGCTTTCTAATTATTATTAAAATTACAGGTATTAGTCTATCTATAGATAGTAATTTTCTCACTTTTCCTCATTATTAGTTTCTTGCATGATTTATTTTGTTATAAATTATAATACCACACCAAATAAACTAATGAATATAGCTTTTACCTGTCATTAATATGCATTTAAGGAAAATTTCCAACAATAGAATTTTCAAGACCGAGAGTGTAAACACCTTAATATTTTTATATATATTGTAAAATTTCTTTTCTTGCTTTCTAAAAGGGTTCTAAAAGTTTCCAAAGCCTATTTATGAGTGTTCTTAGTTGCACTAAGTTTAATATTTAATACATACATTTAAAAATTATAATTAGATATACAAATCATACATATAGTATATATACATATATAAGATATAACATGGAAACTTGAAATTTCTTTGTGATAAACTTCAATTATCTGTGAAGGCCAGCAATTTGTGTATGTACTGAGAATTTTTTTCTCTTATTCTCTATTCCTGTCCTCTCTCTACTGTAGTTTTTGTAAACTTGACAGAGATAGGTAACCAGATGCAAGTCTTTGGTATAGTCCAACTACTAAAAATTTTTATTTATTATCCAGATTCTAATACTAGACACTAGACTAGAACATTGCCCTTTTCTGACCGGGAGTCAGTTGGTTTGTAACTACTTTATTTTATTTTTTTATTGATTTTATTTTGGCTAATAAAATTATATATAGGTTTCGAGTATACAGTTCTGTAATACTTCGTCTGTATGTTGTATTGCCACCACAAGTCAAGCCTCCTTCCAGAAGAGAGTATAGCAGGGATAAATGGTGATGCAACTCCTTTATGTTGCCCATTTTTGTTGGATGTGCTTGAACATACACACTGAAATGAGACCTTTTTAAAGAACATGCAAGGAAAAGGCACACGACACCTATTCTGTGGGCCAACCAAGTGTACATTTAAAAATATGTATCTTATGAAAGCAAGATTTAGACAAAAATATTTCTGAATCCACTTAATAGCAAGCTGTAGCATAACAAAAACCTACTCTTCTTTTCCTTGAAAGTCCAAGCAAAATTGAAGAAACCAAAGATGTTCATATAACTAAAGAGAGCACCAAAGAACTAGAATAATTAAATTAGCTTGAGGTGTTAGAGAAATTTTAAACAATTTGAAAACTTACTCCAGACCTACTTGGAAGCCAGAGGCAAATGATACCTTCATTTTCCTAGCTTTAGGGTGGTTAGATGAAGAATTCCCGTTACAGAGAGCATGACCAGGATGGATTTTTATTGAACAGGATCCCCAAATATTAGGAAACATGTTTGAATTTGGCAAGAGGTTAACTGGAATCCAGTTGTGTTTCCTGCCACAGCAAACCTGCAAAACATGGTGATACTTTTCATTTTCTAGTTACACCATGAGTGTATTTCGAGCTCATTGTAACTAAGTTCAGTGCATTTTAACTAGAGCATTTTATCCACATGATATTCAGAATTTGTTAGCAAAGAGGTTTTTTTTGTGGGTGATTTCTATCACAAGGAATCAATCTGCTGGTTTTTTTTCTTTTTAAACCTGGATATGAAGATAAAGGATAGAGAAGTAAGCAATCTTTTTGAGAGTTAGAAATTTTGCCTGGTGATTCCAGCCCTCATTTAATCATTAACTTAACATGCTACCTTGGGTAGATAGAGCCTTCAACAAACTCTCCATGACTAAGAGTATTAATCTGGAAGAGGAGGGCAACAGTGACAGCCTGACCACCAAGGAATAACATGAGAATACAAAGGAAAGCCAAGATAAATGGGCTCTGTGTGCATGGAGAGTAACACCATTCACAGAAACAAGGTATTATTCAAAAGCCGGATATGATAAGGTGCTTGTTCCTTTTATTCCTTACAGAGCTCCATGACAATTCAGTCCCTTGGTCTAATATTTTCAGATCTGACTTGCCACCATTTACATGTTAAATCCACTTAGTAATTAAAAAATTTGGTGTGTCTCCCATGTTGGCATCTTCTTCCTTGCCTGAAATTCTTAAACAAGCATTGGATGTGTGGTAAACAATGCATTTTAATAAATGTTTTGTAAAGGCCAATTATTCAGTCAATATTGAATTGTGCGGTAGGAAATACGGCTGATTAGCTACAGGGAAGATGTCTACATACTATTGGCATCTGTTTGGTAGGTAATGTTCTTAAACGGCCTGGCCTTCCTCCAAACTTTGATTATTCATAAATCTGTTGAGTGTGGTACGTTGCCCTATTAGCGTTTAATCTTTTATTGAAGCAAACTCAGGAGGCTGAAATCTATTTGCCTTACCAAGCTTGTTCACTGATAAATGTGTGATTTAAAATTTTCCTTTTGTGAATTCCTCCGTGCAAGAAAAACACAGCTGGGCACAGCACAGATCATATTTATCTTTTCATTAACTAAAGTACAAGAAGATAGTATCATTGGAGGCTTATAAGGAGGAATTGCTAAAGAACAGCCCTCCTCCTGTTTGCACACCCACTTGAGAAAAGCTTTCCAAACAAGTATTTGAGATACTTGTGAGAAAAGCTAGTTGAATCGTCAAAAGAAGACCAAGGGAATGTATATAAAGTGGTTGGATTTCAGATAACATTTTCCCCCTGAGTGCTCAGATTGGTTAAATATTAGAGAAAGGGAGATAATGACACTGTTTGTCGCCATAAACTTAAACATGTATCTTTTTTCACAAGGCTGGTATGAAAGGCATATCAAAGATTTTCCACCCCAGATGATTTCATTTCAGTGTGGTAAAGGGCACTGCAAGTAGAGGAAGGTTGCTTGGGTACAGACTGCCAGACAGGAACCTTAAAGATTTTACAATATAACTTTTTTGCTTCTTGTTAATAGGGTTGGCTATTGCCATAGGATTTTAAAAATGTATATATTTAAAATTTTCAGTATTATTCTCTGTGCTCGAGGGAAGATTATGAAAAATCATCTGAGAGATTTTTGGGTACTTATTTGCAATATGCTCCAAACTAGGGGAAATCGTCCATAGTGAAATCAGTGACTTCTGGCTTAGATGTGTTAACAATACGTTCTTCAGTTGGAAAGGAAGACAAAATTATGGGGGTGTTTCCCTTCTTTCCCCAGAGCCCTGGATTTGAGTTGAGATTATTCTAGTATTTATCTAGTTCCTTCAATCCCTGGCAAAATGGCATGTACACAGGAGGTGACTAATAACTACGGACTGATTTGTGTATCCCTGCAGAACTGCTGGGTTCTGCAGAAATGGACTAAGCTAGAGATATGTTCTCCCATTGCCTTTCCTGGTATTCCCCTGAAGTACTCAAGAAGGCATAGGGAATGGGGAGAACAGAGAAGGGAGGCTCATTTTTTAGCCAACTGCAGCAAAGCTCCAACCACCTTGAGCTCCACTCTGACGCGGGGCTACCCAAAATAGGCTAATGTTTCATCATATGAGTCAAACAGACACAACCTGGGCTGGGATAATCTTTTCCCCCATCCTCACCCCCCGTAGCCCATAGATCCCTTTCTTACATAGAGACAGAAGCAGCTGAGTGCAGCTCTTTCTTGCCTCGATTTACCTGCTTTGTCAGGAGAGACAAATAGAGAGTCAGGCCCAGATATTTTAATGACAGCATTTATGAAAACATTACCTTACTTTAATGAAAACTTATTTAAACTGTCATCTGCTGGTTTAGGGGTTCTAGAGCTTATAACTACTTGTCTTCCTTATCCTTCTTTAATTAATAAATTCACCAATCCAATATCAAGTTGTTCTTTTTTCTTTTTCACATGGACATTTAAAAATGATATTGGAAACACAGAGATGGGCAGTTACAAATTACAACTAGTGAAATGAAAGATGTTTCCTTAACATCATCCAGCAAGGACTAGAAACAAGGTCTCAAGCTCCTATGTTTGTTTGTTTATTTATTTATTTATGTGTGAGAGAGAGAGAGAGATCAATTTGTTGTTCCACATAGTTATGTATTCTTTGATTGATTCTTGTATATGCCCTGACCTGGGATTGAACCCACAACCTTGGTGTATCAGGACAACTCTCTAACCAACTGAGCTACCTGGCCAGGGCCAAGCTAATACTTTTTGACTTTCATGTTTTATATGTAAAACAGAGACTCACAAATCAGTGGCTTAAAATTTAAAAGAAGTGTGAAAATTGTCAACCAGATACTGGTGTGGCAACTCCATGATGTCATCAGGAACCCTAGATCCTTCTAGTTTCCTGCTGTACTATTTTTAGGTGTGATCTCCACCCTCATGTTCTCAAGATGGTTGCAAAGTGCCAGCCATTCTGTGTATGTTCTAAGCAAGAAAAAGGTCAAGAACAAGAAAGAATGGTACATGCCAGTAAATCAGCTCCTTTCGAAGGGCTTTTCTGGAAGCCTATATCCATTGATAACAGCTTAAATCTAATTGACTGGGACTAACCCAACTGCAAGGCAAGCAGGGAAATGTAGTCCTTCCTTGCTGCCTCCCTTCCTGCCTCTCTCTCTCTTTCTCCGCCTTTATAATGCCCCAAATAACATTGGATCTATTATTACTAAGGAAAAAAGAAGAATTAATATTGGGTCAGCAACTTCTTGTCTCCGTATTCCTATATTTCATATTAAGTAATTACTTTGAGGCTTAGAGTCCTAATCTTTTACAGTCTTTTTTTCTTTGATAGTATTCCCTCAAATGACCCATATGAAATGAGCAAATATAATATGGGGCCAGAAATTCTGGTTGCTTTATGTGAGTGCAACAATGGGAATAAGACTTAGGAGCTCTCATCTCTGAATGGCATGGTGACTTTCCATGTTCAGTAAGATACTGTTTCCATTGGCTTGAAAATGAGCCTGGCAATGGATCCCAATGCTCATGTCTCCTCGGCATACTTTGTAGATAACTAATGACAAGTATTTCAATATTTAGGAGTACATTGAAAATAGTTTGCTTACTTCACCCTGCATGTTTAATGGGGATACAATTTTCAAAAGCCTAAAATTGCTACTCATGATAACTAACATAGGACCATGAATAATGAGGACAGATTAGTCCAGGTCTTATGAGAAGAAGTAAGTGTGTTCACACATGACTTTGCCAGTGATGCATCTGTGGGCTACAGTGAGGAGGATTTATTTTCAATATCTCATTAGTCTTGAGATTTATGATGCTGTCTGGCTATGAATTTGTCTCTAACTAAGGTTCGTTTCCTCTATTGAGTTAATTCCTTTTATTTATGTTGATTTAAGTGTAGATAATTATTTAGAGTAAAAAACTACCAAAGTGAAAATCCTCCTCAATGTCAGACTAGCAGCCGTGTTACCTCATAACTAACACACTCTATGGACAGTGTTCGTTCTTGGCAAGATACAGATTGGAGACCTCTGAAGATATCAAGGAGATTTTAGGAAGCAATAGTGCTGGAAGACTCCCACACCCGGAAATCCATTAATGTCACTCTGTTTGCTAAATGAAGAACGGCTTTATAGCCCAGTGCGGCTGATTTCTTAGCTACTGACTACCACAGCTGAACCACAGGTCCTGGTGAAGGAAAAAGAAAATGTGGGAAATTAGACTCTGCTATGTCATCTGGTTTGCATGAGAAAGCGGAGTCAATAAAGGGGGTAGAACCCAACTCTCCCATTACATTTCCTAAAGTATTTGCCTTGATATGCACTAACTTACCCTTTTTTTCTCTTCCTGGTCTTCTACTGCACTCAGGGCAGGCCAAAAGCCGTGGGTTCCCAGCTCCCTGATGTCACACATCCCTTCACTTTCTCAGCTGAAAAGAACCTAATGAACAGGCTTGTCACCCAGAGATCTTCCAACAATTACTGCTGTGTCAAATTCCAAACTCTCCCTCACCATTTTGGAAATTGAATCTGGATAGAACTACAAGTTAGAAATGTTAATATTTATAAGATAGTAGCGATTCTTAAGTGTGATTTACTGCATAATTGTTGGCACATTCTTGCTATTGAACAAGAATATTGAAAATATATTGATTTCCAAACAACAGAGTTTCTTTGAAGCCCATCTCCGTCTGCACACACAGCTTTCTGTCTGGATTTCATCATGCCTGGCTGCCATATCTTATCAGTGCAGAGCCCTATGAAGAGGATCCTATATATTAGCCACAACATGACCTCTGTGACCAGGATCAACTCCAGCAATTACCCTACCAGTGGCACAGTGATTTAGAATGAACAGCTCTAGGATGCCATTATTTACCATATATCATAGCCCAGGATAAGGTTAACAAAATCTTCCCACAAATTGGGGTTGATTTATGTATCAAGAATATGGGCAACCAGGCGTTCTTTAACTTCTTTCTGTTTTGCTGCTGCTTCCGCAGGTCCTAATTGGGAGAGACCCTGACAGTTCTAACTCCTGACTAATGTAGCTGCTCAGAGCAACAGTTAGCCCTGAGCACAGTCCCCAGCCAGGCTTCTGGCAGAAATCCATGGGAATCATCTCCTTCTCTTGGCAGACGCCTGAGCAGCAGTCCGTAGAAAGGATGAGAATGGGTTTCAATAGCACGCTTGGTTTAAATACTTGCTCTTTATCTAGAAAGCCCCAAAATTGTGTGTAAAATAATTATATTAAGTCAGGATAGTATGTGGTGATGCGGACATAGTATTTGAAGCAGAGGTGCATCTCATAGTGAAAGGGGATGACATAATGCAGAAGAAATGACCTCTAGTTATCTGTGTGTCTTACTTAAGTTACTGATTCTTTGGGTCTGATTCCTTATCTACTTAACAAGGATTTGAATTAGATGGCTTCTAAGGCGCTTTCCCTTCTAATATTCAGTGGTTTCACATGGACTCTAGATAGTCTCAGAAATGCAATCACATCTGTACCTGATACTTTGCTATTTTTAAGTTTAATGTTTTGATTCACAGCACCACTATTTCCACAAAGCACTCGAGGCAGCTTGCAACCAAAATACAGGTACAAAAACCCCATAGACAACAAACACAAGATAAATACTGAGAAGCAAAAGGAGAAGGGAGAAAGCAATCTATTTAACCAATTCTGAAGAGAGCTATGAAAGAGTACAGACCCTGACTTTGAGCCTCCCAGCAGCCAAGGCAAAAAAGTAATAGCATCAATTTATGGGAGAGAAAATGGCACATGGTGTTTATTTTCCCATGTTGCACGTTAGATTCAAATTTTCCCCAGGGATTTGGAAGTTAAATATATCATAATATTTGGTGTACTCTACTTGGATTTCAGGTTTTAATTCCAAGGTTATCAGTCTGGACCTAGAACATCTAGCATCTGCATCTCCCCTGTATGGAGTGATCAGACTCCTATTCAATCTATTAATTAACAGCACAGTTCATTGTTGTGCCCTACATTGACTTTAACTATTGCCCTGAGGCATGCTTATTTTTTTTTCAAATGGAATAAAAATCATTTTCCATTGTTATCTTTCTACCAACACACAGTGAAATGTGACATATTAAAAAGAAGTAAAAATGGTTTTACTTTTTCATTGAGAAGATTTGTACTCATATTTTCTCGTTCTCGCAATTCCTTCAGGCTAAAACAGGGTAAAGACTTTATACAAGCAAATGGGTCCTGTTTTTAGCTAGTATTAGCAATATTTATTAACCTTTGATTACTTTTACTTACGCTAAGACAGCAAACTCAGTGTTTTTATTTAATAGTTCCATGGTAAAATTATTTGTGATCCTATCAACCATTCTATTCATGAGTAAAAGGATGTTTAAACATAGACTCCTGTGTGTGTGCATGTGTGTGGGTGTGTGTGTTTGTGTGTGTGTGTGTGTGTGTGTGTGTGTAGAAAGTGCTCTGTAGGTGATCTGAAGAGAAATTTACACCAAAGAATTCTTCTGCTTTGCCACTTTTCAGTGGCAGGACTTAAATACCTTTATCTCGAGGAAAAAGTAAATAGTTCATGTAAGCCCAGATCATTGTTAAGGGCGATTTACTGGTTTTCTTGTTTGGAATCAGGGGAAAAAACCAGAGAAAGTATTAGGGAAAGAGGCAGCCAACGTGGGGGTAACGGTCTGATTGTGCTAGTTCTGTCCCCAGCCTTAGCAGAGCTGGTAGCAACTTGATGCATCTTCAATGTCACCCCGTGTCTCCTACTTAAAAGAGGTGCCTCTTTGGGGACAAAAACAAAACAAATTCATTTTTCTGTCACTGTATTAGTCACAGTAATTAATGTCAGTTGCCTGAACTGACAGATCCCCAAATCTCATGGCTTAATACAACAATAATAGATGTCTCGCTCAATCAGTGCTCAGTGCTGGGTGGTTGGGGGTTTTCTCCAGAAATGGGCTTGAGGACTCAACTTTCCTTGTGATGCTACCTTTGCAGCCCAAGGCTTTTAAATGCACTCTGGGAGGGGAAGACAGCGTCAGAGGAGAGTCACTGACTCTGAAGTGGTCAGGCTGATGTGACCCATCACCTCGGTTCACATCCCATTGTCAAACTCAGTCACATGACTCCAGCTCAGTGCAAGCAGAGGTGGGGAATGAGGGGAGTAAATACATGAATCGATATGGATAGGAAAATTGGAGAATTTGTTTTCCTTGCTGTCTGAGAAGTATCTGTGTAACATAAAACTGATCTGCATCATGAGTCAGAGAGGGCTTCCTAGAGGAAGGATTTCAGCTTTTCCGTTTGGGTAGGAGCTTGGTCAAGAGAGGCACTTCAGGCACGAAGGCCTAGTTTTCATTGTAACAATCAAATACCAAAATGTGTGCTGGTATGCTATAAAATAAAGGTATATTATTATTACTAAAATGCCTCTGGTAAGCAGCAGCCTTTGGCAAAGGCTGATGATTTTTAAAATTTAGGATGTTGCTAGGAGACGTTAGAATGGAAGGTCCTAGGGAACAGCAGATTTCTGCTCTCATCTGTCCACTGACGTATTCCAAACACCTTAATCAGGGCCTGGCACAAGGCAGACATTGCATACATATTTGATGAGTGAATAGCAAAACTTGCAAAGGACTCAGCCCAGTACGTCTGTTTCCAGGGGTGCTTGATTCTACGGATTGTCTCTTCACAGTCAAAGAAGGGATGTTGAGCCAGTGTTTTGAAAATGAATGTGTACTTCTGTGCTTTTTGTATGTGTGGGTGAGGATAAAACCCTGAAGGTGAGCGCTGCCCAGTAAGTGGTTGGAACCACAGCCGCTGTACCACTGATACAACCTCCTTTTTAAGTTTCTTGGTCTGTAACATGCAATCAGGAGAAAGCTGACTGTGGATCTACACTGAACTTTGAATATCTTAAATCAATAATTTGACTTGGTACATGATTAGTCAATAAATGCAGTATTCCATGCATGTAAAATTTGTTATTAAATGAGTCAAGGAAAAATAGTTTAGATCTATTAGTAAAGCAAAAAAAAAAAAAATGGTTTTTTTTGTCTTCTTGAACATCTCTTTGTCTCTTACGATAATGTAAAATTGCATTTATTTAACTTTATTTAGGCTCTAAAATTTCAGGCAGAAACTGCTAATGTTTATGCTACTTGTAAAGAAAACACTTGAGAGGAAAAGTTATTATGCAACTGGGATCCCAATGGGAATGAACAAACTACTTAGGGAAAATATAGTCTATGATCATTGTTTTTTGTTGTTTCTTTCTCATATCGTTGGAATCATTTGAGCTAATCTCCAATCTGTTCAGTGAATTCTGACACACAATAAGCACCATCTTTTTAATTAATGATTTGTTAAACATCTGTCCAAAGTATGACTAAGTACTTTAAAATATTCAGAGACGATATTCATTAGCAAGTGACAACAAAATCTGTTTCTCCTGTCTGCCAGGAAATGGAAGGGTAAGTATTTACCCTGTCTTGTTTCTCTCAAAGGCTCCTATATTGACCAACAAACAGAAAAATGTATATTTTGTTTTGACATATATTATCATTCTTGACAAGTGCAGAAACTGAAAAGGGGGGGAGACCAAGCTCAGTGTGTAACTATTTTAGCAGGCTTTGATCATGCTGGAACAGTGAGTAGAGACTGATAAACTCGTATCGTTCTTTGCCACGAAGGCTACTTCAGTGTGAAGCCAAAAAATGAGAGGGGCAGGCTTACTTTTCGCAGATTTAACCAAGAACAATGACACCATTTGCAACCACAATGCAGAGCCAAAAAGAATCATTGCCAGCATGCCAGTGTATACTCCCTAGAGAATAACTGGAAAATGAGAAACGCCTGTCAGAGATTAAGTTCTATTTCTAATGGAAGCACAGAACAGACTGATGTCTTTTTAATGAAAATGAGCATATCACAACAGATGAGTTTTATTTAGTAGTTCCAACATGAATTCTTTAGATCTCTGGTCACTAGGTTTATTCTTTTTAAGAGGCAAATTTCAGAATCTAATGAGTAAGTTTAGTTAATTTTGGAACCAGTGTAAAGAAGCATTTAGTGGGCTAAATATCAAGGAGTCCAATGTTATCTAAAAACAAAGGGGGACAAAGCTATTAAAGCCAACTAATAAAAAAAATTGAGATTAATTAGCATTTCCCTAATTGTATACCTGCTTTCAGTCATAATAGGTAACATTTAAATAGTTACTTTGTGTCAGTCACTATTCTAAGCACTTTATATGAATAAACATATTAAACTCTCATAAGAACCCATTTTACAGAGGAGGACATTGAGGCACAAAGAAATTAAATAACTTATCCAAGGTTGCACATCTCATGAACTGTTAAGATTTGAACACACACATAGTCAGGCTCCAGAGGCTACGCACTTACCCAGTACACTACCCCACTCTGAGTGAACATATTCTTCATTAAATGCTTTTAGTCGATATACCCTGAATTTAGTAGATTTTTCATTGAAAAATATAAGAGATTTTGAAGGAATGGGAAAAAAGGGCACGATCACAAAAGAGCCACAAAATCTAAGCATAACATTCAAAGATGCTTTCAGGACTGATCTTTAAGCCAGTCACATTGGTAATGTAAGATCTGAGTCTCTACCTTAAAAACATGTGGACAAAAAAAAAAAAAACAGATTGAACAACGGAGAGCTGAAAAGTGGTAGCTATTAGAGCGGCCCAAACTGTTTCTCCAGGAGAACGCAGCCAGCAGTTAAGGGGGGGAAAAAAGTATAGGATAGTTTTCCCTCTTGTCTTGGCTTCTGTCTTGGTTTCCTTGACCACATAGCACTGCCTGTTAAATATGACACAACTTGTTAGGACAGACCTCGATATACTCATGGTAGAGTAGAGAGAGCCTGAGATTTGGGATTCCAATCCCTAGACAGCACACTGTCAGTGTTCAGTGGGTGATCTCACTCTTACTCGTACAACAGGAATGCTGAAATGGCTACTTTATTGGAATTAAATGAGATTAGAGATATGAAGGCACTTTCAATGGAATACCTATAATAGTTGATATTATTAACCTTAAATAACTCCTTGTAACTTGGTAGGTTTTAAAATTCTTCCAGGTAGTGGAGGTGCTTAAGTTCTTTGTGACAACATTTTGATTTAGTGGCTTTGAATGACAGCCATATTGATTACTCCCCATTCACAGGAAATTGGTATGGGTGTACTCAGAGTTGTTAGTTAGACAATCTTTGACGTGACTATCATTTACAAGGTGAGCTATTAAAATCTAACCAAAACAACAATAACCAAAAACAAAACAAAAAGCCCAAAAGCAACAACGACAAACTCAGAGGTACAAAGGTCAGAGTAGGGAGCCAAGAAGGATTTGGTGACGGTAGGGAGGAGAAGTTAATCTAGCAGTGGAGATGCCATGGATTTATTATTATTATTATTTTTTAATGAGCGACTAGAAATAACCTATGACTTGGACAAGTTGTCCCACTTTCCACAGCTTCAGTCTCAAAAATGTGAGAAAAAGGTGACTATAAGTAAATAAACTCTAAAGTCCCTTCTAGTGCTGTACTTTGGCTTTAATATCTTTCTATGTATGATTCTATCACAATGTATTTGTCGTTAGTTTTCTGAAATCTAGCTTTTCTTTTAATGCGTTACCTTTACTTACACATGGTAGTTACCATCTTACAAAATAAGATATCAAGGTAGGTGTGTATCAAAATGAAATATATAGGTTACATCTTTAAAGAAAGTAGAAGCAATTATCCACACGATTCAGGCAGCTTCTCCCCAGCTCACTGGTCATACTTGATCGTCGCGAAAAGGCCAAAATATTATGTGATAGAAGGGAAAAGGAAAGAGAGAAGGGAAACAACTTAATTATTCAAGGCCTTTCTCTAGAGAAGTAATCACTTCACCCTCCTTGGCTGAGTTGCTGTAGCACCAAAATCGGAAGAATTAGAATCTAAAAATTGCATAAAAATTGGTCTACACGGAGTTCAGGGATTTTCTTCAATGAGGCCTTGAATAAAAACCTGAAGATTAAATAGCTGACTAGCCTGAGTCTAATACTGCATAGAATAAACTATTACCAACATAAATATAGAGTGGTAACAGGAGATTGATCAACTTTGGTAGAGAATTTCAGCTTTAATGCCAGAAATTCAAAATTATCCTGGCAGAGGAGAAGGATACACTTAATGTTTTCTGGAAGAAACATGCAAATTACCTCATTCTTAAACATTCCCTAGAGACCATTATTACTTTTTTTTTATCCCATTCCCAAGTATTACTCACACGTGGAAAGGGATGACCAATTTCTTAAAATGCTCTTGACACTCTTTGGTGTTTATAATGTATATTGTAGCCTTAGCCGAGGGCCAGGTACACTTATACCAGGCTATTTATATTTCCCTGGCTTTGCTCATTATTTTCTTTCTTCTTTTATTCCTTTTTTTCTCTTTCCCTTCTTCCTTTCCTCCCTCCCTCCGTCCCTCCCTCCCTCCCTCCCTCCCTCCCTTCCTTCCTTCCTTCATCCTTCCTTCCTTCCTTCCTTCCTTCCCTCCTTCCTTCCATCATGAATACCATTTTAATTCGATTTTGGAACCAACTAAAAATTTTAAAGAAATCATCCCTGACTGGTGTGACTCAGTGGTTTGGGTGTTGTCTCGCAAACCAAAAGGTTGCTGGTTCGATTCCTGGTCAGGGCACATGCCTGGGTTGCAGGCCAGGACCCCAGTTGGGGGTGTGTAAGAGGCGACCGATCCATGTTTTTCTGGCACATCCGATGTTTCTCTCCCTCCCTTTCTCCCTCCTTTCCCTTCTATCTAAAAATAAATAAATAAAATCTTTTGAAAAATCAAGTGACTTCTCGTTTTTGAACCACTTGAGTCATTCTTACATTCATTATCTCTGTGCTGTCCATCTCCCTGGAAGCCTGCTGGGAAGCTGTGCCTGTTTGCTCAGCTCCAGCTCTTGCTGTCCTAGGACTTATTTCAGGAAAATCAGCATCTTAGCATCTTGGCATCTTGGAAGGTAAAAGGTGTCTCTAAACTTGCCCTGCTAAGCTGGGACCCTGGAAAATCTGTGCCATTGAATCTGCTCATTTTTTCCCTTACATTCTCTCAGTAAAAGCCATGGCCTTCATAACACTTAATTCCTTGAGTTGAATGTTAAAAATAATTGATTAAAGAGTAAATCATATCTTGGTGCTGGAATGTGTATGCAATAGACTTATATTTATTTCAGGATAACTTATATATAACTTGAATTTTAAGTTCAGTAGAACAAGCAATGTATTTGTTTAGAGGGCAGGACCATTAAAGTCAACTTTTTTTTCTTGTTTGAATTGGATAAAATTGTAATATATCCTTTACGTCACAGTAGCACCCTAGTGGTTATCATATTGCATTAGTTACATGAGTTTTCAGGGAACCTTATACAGCATATACTGCCTCCAATAAATACACCAGTCATGCTCATGGTTACATAGTCAGTGCCAGGAAATTTAGGATGACATTCCCTGCAGGTTAGTAATTCTACCCATTATTTATATTGGTTTGATTTGAAACTAGATGAGGCTAAGTATTTTTGAAGCGTTTTCTGACAGAATTCTAGAAAAACTTGAGAATGAATATTTAAAATAGGTTAAATATTATTGGATTCTTTTTTCTGAGATCACTTAAATTTTGTGATAAAACCCAAACCATTGAGAAAATCAGGAGAGAACTTATTTTGAACATAAGGTACAAACATATCTTGTCTATAAATGGAAACTGCTCATAGATAAAAACCTATCTTGGGTGTGCACTTGTGGTCTGATCCAGGGAAACAAAATTTTCTTACTTCTTAGAAAAATGAGCAAAATTAGCTATGAGGCTGTGACAGAGGAGCTGAAGCAGATGGGGAAGTAGGGAACACCATCTTGGCAGCCGAAGTGGATTCGCCAGCTGGATGACTTCTGAAAGTGGGAATTTATCATGTTTAAGCCACCATACAGAAGTCAGTACTTGAAAATGGTTGTCATAACAGAGCAAGATTTTGATGGAAATACTAGACGATCATAATGAATTTGGCCAGTAAAGTCCTTGCTACCATATGAATTAAGACCAGATTATTTTATGCTTCTAAAATGTCATCTTACTTCCAAGGACACCAAAGTATTTTACATCTTCTAGCTTAATTATCTCAGGAGGAATCATCATCATCATCATCTAAAGGCTGATCACTGAGACTTCCCCTGAGCCACACAATTTTGTTTTATTCAATAATCTGCACTTAACCTGTGTTTCCCCCTGAGAGAGTCCCTATACCTAGCGTTCAGGACAGGCAATACAAGCACAGTGAAAGACCAAAGTCTACAAGTTTGTTTTTGCCCGTTTAGGGATGGTATCTGATTAGGAAGCATTGAATAGGCATCTATTTTATAAAAGGGATACTCCTCGGTTCACAAGACTGGTTTGATAAGTGAGATATTTTGTTGGGTTTTGTGTCCTGGGCGTTTGGTGGCCATCAGCTTTCCTTTCTGTCCAAAGCAAGCTGTTTGTCTTTCCATCAGTTACAAAAACCACTGCAAGCAACGTGAAGAGATGGTAGCTGTGCGACTATGCGGCAAAGTATCTGAACCCGGAGGAGCCGGATTATCAGGGAGGTCATATCTGCTTAGACTCTCATGCCTCTTTTCTTTTGGTAAATCTCTGATCCTTCAGAATATTTCAGAAGCTTGGTCTGGCCAGCTCCATGGTCTGCTGGCAGCAATGTGAGTCATGCACTGTGAGGAGAGAAGGACACCCTCCTGTTTGCATCACTGATCAGTTCTCCTCTGTCTACTTCCAAATATTTCCATTGCCCTGACACATTCTAAGTCTTCTGGAACGTTTTCCAATTTTTTTTTCTCATTTTCCTGTGACACCTGATAGAATCATCTTTGCTTTTTCATACCTTATATGAGAGGTTATCTGAAAGTAATATCACATTTGTCTAGACCCAGACTTGTTCAAAACAATGTCAATATTTAACATAAAAAAGTCAGGAACCATTCAGTATGTTTTCTTAATATACAAAGTAAAAATGAAATGTATAAAAAATTTCTTTCTGAGAGAATAAGCTGTTAAGGTGGTGAGGTCACTAAAATATAAACTTCAAGAAGAGAAGAAATTTTGTGGTCAATAGTGCCTGTAATGAAGTAGGTGCTCTCTAGCATTTGTTGAATGAATGAATGAGTGTCTGCTGAATCAGGTAGGAGAGACTCTTGCAGTATCTCTTGGCTTGAGCATCTCAGGCAGTGGAGCTAGAGCAAAAGCTAAAAGTCAGTTCCTAGGCTGAGAGATCAAGTCCATTGATGATGCGTTCCCAGGACTATATTCCTGGAAAGGCATTTGGGATATGCTAGATGATTCCCTATACCATGGATGAGTCTCAGCCTTTAGTTTTCTTCCTGATGGCATCTTCTGGACAGTTACAGATATTCACTCCAAGATTTTCACCTTCCCTCCCTGGCTTAGTGCTATGATAGATTTGTATCTTAATGGCTGTGGGAACTCAGAAGGGAGCATTTCATTGACCGCCCCCTAAAAAAAAAAAGGCAGCATATGATAGTTGTAAGGAATAATTTATACAAATAGTTTTGATAAAAATTATTAACTATTTTATAGAATTTACATACAATGTCATCATTCTTTGGATCATCACAATGTGACCCATCATGCGTGCCATTGGATTTGATTCAACTTAATCCAATAAGAATGTAACGAGTAGCTATTATGAGCCTAGCTGTGTTAAATATGGTTGGGATACAAAGAAGTATAAAATGTGATTAGGTGGGTTTTTTGTTTACTCCTTTATTAAGGTTCCTTTTCTAAATGTGTTTATGTTGACTTTATATGTAGGCATTAAGTTGTATTAAGCCATTGTAAGAATTATCACAGATTTTCTTTTATTCTGGAAGAAAATGTTCTAAAAATACATAAGTGCAGAAAATAATATAAAGTATATATTGATGTATTCCATAAGCAATAGTTTTGTGAATAAATATATAATATATAAATACATGTCTTTATACCATGAAGATATGTAACTTTAAGGTCCTAGTAAATTGGTATATTTTTTACTGGTATATGTTCCAAACAATTTTTAGAAAATGAAATACAATAGCCCAAGGGGGGAAAAAAACAGCAGTTGCTTATTTTACAAACAGACTTGCTGAGAATTCCTTTATCATGTACCAAAGAGACATTTCTTGCTCCTCTTATTGCTCAGTTTTAGGAAAGTTCATTATTTTAAATTTAAATTATACCAGCCACTGTCTAGGTGCAGACAGATTCAGGGGTTTTTTTGTTTTTTTGGTTTTTAAATTGTGGGCACTTGCATGAAGTTGCAATTTCCAACCAAGTTTAAACTTTTTGGCGATGGATTAACATATTGTGTTCATGTTCACATTCATTTATGCTTGGCAGAATACAGCTTCCTGTTTTGAGGGGGAAAATGTTAAAAACATTTAGTAAAAAAATAAAAAAAGCTAAAAAGACCTCTAGTTTTAAAAAGACAAGCTTTGAATGTCAAATGGCTCTTATAGAAAAATATTTGATGAGTTAAGTGTAAAAAAAGTAAGAAACATATGGATTAAATTTCATTGAAAATGCACATGGGCTTAAAAATTAAGGGAGAAAGTACGTGGCAAAATGTTGTTTGGTTTTGCCAAGTCCAAAGTTTGAGAATAGATTCAGACATTGAACAAACCCAAACCATACCTGGCTTTAACCATCTGCTAGTCTGCCTTCTATAAAAGCCTTTTGATGAGGCCTGGCCTTTCTAAAACTGTAGATGACACCTAAATTTGCCATGTGGTGCCTTCCTGTGCCTCTATAGGCCAGCCACCTTGACTGTGTAAATTTATAGTCCTAAACTTTGGTAACAGACTTGTCAACAAATCTTCTAAGTGTAGGCTTTTAAGAAGGATGGACCTTGTCTGAGACATGACTATATTGTTAATTCAGTGGATCTTATATTTAAATATACAAATTAAGTATTTATAAACCTATAAATTACAGTTATAAATGTACTTCTCTTATATAAAATTTAAATATTTAAATGTTTGTTACTATATAGTACAGATTTATTAATGTTAATATACACTTAAACTTATCCTATAAACCTGTACTTTCTGATCTACCAAAATACCCTTTCTGTTCTCCTCATCTGATACCCAGCATTTCGATGACTTATTATGGTTATCTATATGTATATCTTCTCTCCTCTCTCAAACTTAAATTCATTTAGCGAAGAAGCTTTTGTCCAGTCTGTACTCTTATGTGTCAAAGATATCTAAGCTAGTATATCTACATAATAACTTTAGATAAAATATGTTGCATGTACAGATAAATATTTTAACAAAATATTTTAATAGAAAGGATTTAAAAATGAGCTAGGATACCACCTTGTCCAGAGTTGTCTCTTCTAAATTCCTTATATGTTTATAAGTAGTATAATTTTATATTTGATTAAAACTGCCTTATATCCACTTCTGATCATGGGCAGTTTTATGTAAATTTCCAACATCACAATATCAATAAAATAAATGCATGTACAAGATAATACAACAGACATGCAATAAATGATATACACAGTTTGGATTGACTTTCTGCATCTGTTTCTTCAAAGATAATGTGGAGTAAGTTCATGTTCTGAGTAATCAGAACTCCCCGGAAACCAACGCTTGCTCCCGCAGTCAACTAGGCTGTTAATAAATGAGCACTACTTCACTTTGCAAGCAGTAGTATGATATGCCTACATTTTAATTATACACATATTCAAAAGTTCCAAGTCTCTCTGCAGCGCTGTCCACATTTCATGCCGGAGACACTTGGCCAAGACTCGATTCATATGTCCTACAGGGTTACATATGATGTGGCTCCTCTCCCACTGGGTTACACAGGATATGAGCTGGATCCTGGCGGCTTCTGAAACAAGAATGAGAGAAGCTCTTGTGGAGTGAATTTAAAGAGAGAGAAAAAACCTCTCTCTGGCATCGAAGTCATTGTAAGTTTGGCATGCCTAACTGGGAGTAGACCTTGGCTCACAGAACTGAGAGATAGCTAAACAAAGATTTGTTCAATTTGATAAACTCCCTGGCTAAGACTGCCTTGCCAACTTTCTTTCTAAAGCAACTTTTCACAGCTGAATTATAAAACCTTGGAAATCAAGAGTTTGTAATGGAAATGCTGACACATGCAACTAACATGAAGTTGTACCAACCAAGCATTGCTATCATATTTTATAACTGTCTGAGAAGTTATAGAAAGGAATGGTACATTTGCTTCATGAGATCTATTTCCTGTGCTAAAAAACTACCAAGTGGCCTCATGGCAGACTCCTTTACACTTAGAACTGTCTTGATATTGTGGTTTGTTTTTTTGGTGAAGAAAAATGTTGAAACTACCAACTTCTTGCAAGGCTTCAAAGCAACTGTTGCCTCATCGTGTATTCTGGTTTCAAATTTGATAAAGAAAGTTCAGGTCCTACCATTAGTGCCCCAGCATTCATAACTTATGTATTCTTGTAAAACTGTTCAATTTTTTTGAAGTTAATGAAAAAAGATATTCATAGAGCTGAGCTTTCTTTGTAACTTTTGAGCAAATAGCAAAATTTACCCTAATATCTAAGTGTCCATTGTGGGCCAGTAAGTGAAAGAAAACTTCAGTGCAAAGTTCTTTAAAGGTGCTAGATCTGCGTATAGATATATAAGTACTAAGTTTCATTTACAGATACATGGTGGGGCAAAAGTAGGTTTACAGTTGTTCACATGGAAAATAATATAATAATTAATAAATAATAATACAAAATAAGCTGGTTTTTGCACACTCACAACTGTAAACTTACTTTAGTTCCTCCTTGTATTTTTAAATTCTTATTGCCCTTTATGTTCTTACATTTTATTTAGTTGACCATATTTCATGAATACTCCATTTAGGTTTCATAAAAAGTTATTTCTTAATGTCTTAAAGACCACAGGAATAATTAAGATATAATTACCCAGAAATAATAAGCCACAAAGTTACCTACCCCTTTATACTAGCAGAAAGTTGACACTTGGGTTTCTGAGAAAATCAAGAAGGTTTGGATAAAGTTTAAGTTCTAGAAAAGCCTGATAGATATAGTTTACTCTAATATTCATGAATGATAAATGATTGGTCTAAAGGTAAAAGAAGAGCTGATTGGTCAAAACATTTGTCTTTTGCTCTTTCATTTTGCATAAAGGTGTTCACTTGGTTTGTGGGTTCCTCAGCAGAAAGGAGAAGTTACAGTTAACAAATTAATGAAAACCAAGTGATGCCTTTGAAGAATTCTTAAGTGAACCTTAACCAATGCCTTGGGCTACATGTTCAATGTGAACAAAAAAATTAAGGTGAATTGGCCACTGCTACTAAGAGTCAATTGACAGAATGCATGGGTCATTAATTTTGTGTCCTTTGTTTTGTCAGTGTGTTTTCGTGAGTAAAAGAAAACTGGTAAAGAAAGTAAAACCACTGAAGCTGAAAATTGTCTGCTCTGTAGCTCATTTCCCCTCCCAGCATGCACTGACCCAAGGGAGTAGGCTTCAGGTCACCCCCCCACCCCAATTTCCCTTCAAAACACTCCAGGCTCCTGCAAGATCCATTGGGTTGGTGGAGTGGTTAATTCTTTGCGAGTTTGTGCTTAATCATATGCAGAATGTAAGTACCAATAAAAATAGGATGCCTACTCACACCATTTTATTGTATTTTAAAAACAAATTCTGAAACAGATTCTGTAACCTCAGTTTCATTCAATTATAGAAAGCGAAAGAGTGAAACTTAAATTGGCTGGTTCACTTTAATTCCCATTGTTTTATCACCAATAACCTCTGAGGGCCACCTTCTGGCTTTTGTGCCACGAATGAGTGACATAAAATGTCCATAATACTGGGGTGGCTTCCTAGGCCTGTGTTTGGCTTTTACTGTGTTCTAAGTCACTGTGCCCAAATGTTATTGCTTATCAATAATTCCATAATTCCACATCAATGCAATCCAGATTCTTTCACATTTTATTAGCACGTAACTTTATTTAAACCTAGAGTTTTAAGGATCAAAGTTTTTAAAAGCTGGTTGCCATATCAGGCCAGATTTTCAAATCTCAGCAACACTTTTACAGTCCTCAAAGTAGAAAGGATACAGATGGGTCTCTAGAGTGAACATATCTCTGCCTTGGGCAGAGAGCCAGGGAAGATTTGCAGATCTTAGGCAAAGAATATTTGTAGATTTTGTTGACTGAATTGTTCACTGTAGTCCAGAACTTGTAGAATTGTGTATTGTTCTGTCCTTTTCTTCAGATATTTATTTATGTCTGTGTGCTTTGCTCATCAGTAACACTAGTTGGTAGCAATACATGTCAGGTATAGGGATGATTTTGATGCAGTTAGAAGCTGTTCTATTATCAGTGCTGATTATTCATTCATTTGATTTGGTAGCTGTTTAGGTGTTTGTTCATTCACTTGTTCATTCACTCACTCATTCAGCTATTGTGCCAGGTATATGGTAGGTGTTAGGAAGACAAGGATGTTGCTAGTCTAAGAAATCTCAGTTTTGTGGGCTTTCAGACATATAAATAAATATGATACATTGTAGATGATGTTGCGGGGTAGGGCATTTGGAAGAGAAGGATAGTCTGACCTCCTACCTGTGGATGGGTCAATGAAGGGAGAAATGAATGTACTTGTATTAATTTATTTGTGAAGGTTACCATCATAGAATACCACAGACTGCTTAGCTTAAACAACAGAAATTTATTTGCTCACAGTTCTGATGGCTCAAAATTCAAGGTCAAGGTGTTGGCAGGTTTGGTTTTACGCAAGGCCTCGCTTCTTGGCTTGTGATGACTGCTTTCTCCCTGTGTCCTCACGTGACCTTTCCTCTGTGCACCCTTGGTTTCTCTCTGCGCAAATGTTCTCTTCTCTTGAGGATACCTGTCACATTGGTTGGGGCCCACCCTAATGGCCTCATTTTAGCATAATCACTTTTAAAGACCCTGTGTCCAAATGCAGCCATCTTTGAGGTGCTGGGGGCTGGGGTTTCAACATTTCCATTTTGGGAGGACACAATTTAGCTAATAAAAGTATTGAAAGAAGAGATGAATGGAGAGATGTCAAATAAACAGGAAACAGAAACGTATTTCCAGAACAATGGACAGAAATGCATCCTTGAACATGTACCATATGTATAAACTTAACTCTTACGCTAAGAATTTATGCAGTCCACACTAAGACACATTTAGCAGTTTGCTATTTTACTTGATAATTGCACATCAACTATATGCAAATCACTGAGCTAGGTTTTGCTACAGGAAGATACCAATGCAGTAGCCAAACCAGAGCATTTAGGAGACCACCAATTTGCTGAATTTTGGCATTTTCATTAGAGGTTCTCAGTTTGGGCTACACCTTATAGCTAACCCTGTAGATTCAGACTACAGTCACACCTCGGTACTCATCAGCTTCAGGCCTTATCAAACCCTGTACTCATCGCATTTTGACGATAAAGATATGTTTCAGTCCTTGGTGCTTGTTCGGGAGTCGTCCCACTTGCTAAAGCTTGTTTAAGTCACAATGCCTCCCAGAAAGAGAAAATGCTTCATCACTCGCTGCTTGTTTGCCACTCCTCAGTTTCAACCCTCGTCACAAAAGTTCCAGAACAAATTAATGACGAGTACCGAGGTACCACTGTAATTGGTTTGTGATAATTTTTGTAGATAATTCTAAGCGATTCTAGTGCTGTTATATGTTTTAAAATTTGTTAAAAATTATGAATGCCAGCTCAGCAACCTATGGTCCATAGGTCAAATCTACTCCACCACCTGTTTTTGTAAATAAAATTTTATTGGGACATGCCAATAAGAAAATTCTGAATTCATACAAAATAAAAATAATAATTGCTAATATATTGTCTTATGCTATGCCAGGATCTATGTTAACCCCTTACATATATTATTTTGTTTAATCTTCATGGTCATACGATATAGGTATTAGTATAGTAATTCTTATGTTACAGAAAAGGACATTGATCAGCTAGGTAGAACAACTGGCAAAAGTCACCTATCTACCTAGCTGGTATCATACTGACCCAAGTTCCAATTTAATTGACTTCTATCACATTTTAACAAAGTAGTTTGGAAAAAAGTATGTTTTGTGTAATCACATTCTTAGTGTCCAAAGATACGGTTTAAATATACTCATATATCACTGAGGTTTGATTTTTTAAAAAAATTTCTCAGTGTCAGAAGTACTATAGAATATCCATCACAGTTTAGTCAACATTTTTGGGATTGTGGGCTAAGCACATAGTGTTTAATAAATGCTTATTGTCTAAATTGCTCTGACTTTTCAAAATTGTTTTACAAAATACATTTAAAACATGTTACATTGTTACATTAAAGTAATTCATTAGGCCCTGATTACAAGAATTAGAGAGTTAGTTTGTTTCCCCTACAAGGACCTTTTAAAATGGAAGGCTATTGCTAAACAATGGTGCGCATTTCCTAATATTATTCATAGGACCTGGCGCTAGTGCCCTCATAAATAAAGAACTGGCCCATGTCTTTCACAGAATGACTTGACTTAATGAAAAAAAGAACAGAAGTAAAAAGCAAACGCAGTGGAGGAGAGGTAAACACACAAAACGTGTATATGTTCTGTTTCAGTTTATAGGTGGGATTGTTTACTTAAGTTTTATAGAGATATGATAGGGTTTACTGTATTTTTCCATATGTAATGCGCACCCATGGTTTTGTGTGCTTTATACACGGGATTATTATTCCCCATGGTATGTAATCATTATACCCATGTACAATGCACATCCTTATTTTTCCCTCAAAAATTTGGGCAAAAAAGTGCACATAATACATGGCAAAATACAGTGACATATTTCAAAGAGTGACAAACTTGTCCGTAACATCTTAGTAAAGTGGTCCTGTAACAGCTGCGGTTTGGGACGTACCTGTCAATCGAGCCTCTTCCCTCCCACATCAGGCACCAGTTGCCAGCTCAAGGGCTTGGGAAGGATGTGCAGCTAGTCTTCCTGTCTGAGACTGCTGGCTTCTGTGTTGCCCAGTTTTGTATTTATGTAGCTTACAGTGTATTTTTCTAGAGGTTGAAATAACTTGTTCAATGGCCTTCATGATTTATCAAAAACTATTTCATTTATCTGATAATGCTTTTAGGTAAATAGTAGTTGTATTTTTTTTTTCAGTTAGTTCAAAACCTTCCCCTATGATATAGATTACCTTTGGAAACTATCACATTTTAATTGTATGGTTGCTTATTCTCTATAAATCAAGCTCAGGGTTAGTATCTAAGAATGTTCCATTAACTCCAAAGAGAAATGTTCACTTTTATTTAAGGAAAAAAAAAAAAAAGAAGTCTTGGCAGACAAGCCGGGAACTACCAGATGGAGAAGGCTGGGCCACATGGATTATAAGTTTTTCCCTCTCTTCTTATTGATGTCTTAAGTTGAACATGTTCCATCTGTCCACTCAATAATGAATGGCGACTTTTTTATTGTAAAGGTAACAAATTCCATATAGGACAAATTAATTCAAGCATATAATGAAATGTGCAAGACTCAGTGCCCTGTGGTGTGTAGATTTTGAAGATTATGTGGGGAAGTGTGGAAATCCAATACAATTTCTAGAGCACTGCATAGTTCTACTTGGGGAGGCATTAAAAAAAATTCTCTTCCAAGACCTCAATTTTGTTTTCATCTGGGGATTAAAAATCTGAGCGATGCGTTGTAGGAATTGTTTGAATCTGATTTATCTTTTAATTATTAGCTCTATGAAAGTGACCATTTAAAACTAAATTTCCTATCACCCACAGTAAATTATTTTCCTATCATACTAGAAAATAATTGAAGAGCACTTAAGCCACCTTTCTTATGTGTTGACTACTGTTTAAATCCAGCTTGTCGAATGTAATATGTAGATAATGTTTGAACATTTCTTTATTCATAGTTTTGGTCTTTTTGAGGCTAACTCCCTGGGTTTGAATTTCTTCTTCTGTCTTGTGGCAAGGATGGTGACTTTTTTACATTCAAGCCCTAGCGTGGCTATTCTGTTGCTTTTTACATATTTCATTATTGATGTTATCATTGATAATAATGCCTATATACTACTTTATAATAATAACAGCAGATGATATTTAAGTTTTGAATATTTTATTTTATTTTGCATATTTTAAATTATTTTGGCAGGACTAAATCTATATCTGTCTCTTGTTAAATGAGTGCCCCCAAACACTTCCAATGGAAAACCAATAAAGGAGTCATACGATTCTTTTAGTGTTTAAGCAGGATTAAAATTTAAGCAGCTGTTTGGCCTGGTGACTACATATATTTTTAAAGCCTTGTTTTTTTGGGGGGGGGGGAGGGGTGTATATATCAACTATTTGTGGCAATATGCTTTGAAATACTAACTCCTTAAATAGCTCAAGACCCTTGGTTTTAATTTTTGATGTGATAATCTTTGGTTTATGCGACTATTTTTTTTTTTTTGGTCCCTCTTCAGTCTGGAATTGGAAGTTCCTCTTTCTTTGCTAACAGATAATTGAAACTGACCAAACTTGTTAAAATCAAAACCAACAATGCCATGCTTTATTACACGCTCTCGCGCTTGGTCACAGACTCCAGTAGATTCTGCACATGGCACAATTTATGCAGTGGCATGTCAGAAACTTAATGCTGTGATTTTCCTCTTCCTAATGGAGAATTAAGAATCTGAGGGGCCTGGGCTGTTCACATGGACAGAATCCCCACGGCTTGGGTGCAGAGGTCTTGCAAAAATTTAGTAAGTGAGAAGGAGAACAAAGATTCTTAGTTGGAGGGGAAAAAAATTGGATCGCCTGTGGCTGAGAAGCTGAGGGGGACAGGTAGGCACAGTGGGGTGCAGGATAATGAGGCACATGGCAAATGTGATGCACAGATGTTAAGCCAACTGTAGCTCCGGCTCCCAAAGTTGTGCATGCCATAGCACCGTGCCTTGGGGCTATGTCTACACCAGAACATTTGGAGCAGTAAACGACGGCAACATTAGGTTCAAATTAATCTATTACTCCAGAGCTGTGAAATGTTGGTTGCTTGTTTCAGAATTACATTGCCTGTGGGTGAAATGTTTTAGGTAGATTTTAATGCAAGCTCATGGCTTGCTGAGGAGATTAAGAGGAGAAAGGGAAATTAGAACAGTTAGGAGAGTTGTGGAGGGGCACATTTCTGGTTAAAGTATATGAAAAAGTATTACATATTTCACGGGCAGGTCTGGTCTCCTGTTGGCCACCTGCTGGGACTGAAATATCCCACATCATAATGAAGGCAGGTTTGCAGAAGCCTTGTAAATACTTGAGCCCTGCAATTGAAGAAGGCAGACAAAGGCGGCTTTGGGGTCTCCTGGAGACTTTTGAGGGTTAGACCTGTCAGGCGGGTGCTCAAATGAATTTGGTAATTTATTATTCTGCACTTGTTAAGTGGAACATGTAAAATTTTGCATTTAGGTTTTTGCCCTTATGGGTTTAAGTAAACTCCCAAGTAACAGGTAGCCTTGTGACTTTTCAGAGTACCTTACAAAGTAGTCTTGTCCCCCTCCTTCTCCCCTTGTTCCTTCACTGATACTGGCAGGTCCGTTTTCACAAACCTGTGTGGGACTCAAACCTTCCATTTTTCCAAAGTGGAAAAACTAAACCTTGAATTAACCTAGATTTTTTTTTTTTGTCAATTAAATAGAGTTTATTCAATCAGAGGGGGGAACACTGTTTAGAAGTATCTATAAAGAATTTTTTTTACAATATTGTAGTTTTTCTTATAAAAACACTTAATTGAAATGCCTAAGAGCTGCCCAGCACAAAAGTCAATAAAAACCCTAGAATAGAGTTTATAGGGGTTGTCTATGTACATAATTAAATCCTTCAGGCACTTTAAAACTCTGCAAAATAAATGGTTATGCAAGAATAGCCTGCTGAGAGAAGAAATGCTTGTATCAGCTTTAACCAGCTGCCCTGTGTTCCATGTTTCTGGGTTGGAATGAGAAAGCTATTAGACACTGGAAGACTGCAAGCCACATACAAATCATCTTTGTTACTGACACTTGGGGGAGTACTTTATAGTGGCTGTCAAGACCAATACAAAACATGGTTTGTACCTAAAAAAGTCAAGTGCCATTATTTAAGAAGATGTTAGTAATCCAAATAACTGAACAACATCCAGAATCTTCATTGAGTTTAGCTGCTATAGAAGCAGATTTATTGTGGGGTCTGACTTAAGTAAATTAACATGTAGGTTTGCATTTTGGATTTGATGGAATAACGAAGGTTAATTACTTGCAATGGTCTATGCTGGAATAGGAGTAAAAGGGGAGAACTGTATTTAGATTTAATTTCACATTCTTTAGGGGATGGGATTATTACGTGGTGGGGGCAAAGGAAGGAGTGCTAAAAAAAAAAAAAGAAGAAAAGAAAAGAAACCAGTCTAATGAATGTAACCAATAGAAAAATTGTAGGTTTGTTTCTCTCCCTGGCCCTCAAAGTTATGATAAATGATAGCACAAGGAAAAGATAACCTACCATGAGAGTAGGATCACCAAGGCCAAATACTAAAACTCCCAGCTGACTGGCCCATACACTGCAGCCTCTGTTCATGTTTATTTTTTCTGCTCACTCTTGGTTTCGTCAATCAGTATGATAGACGATAAGTCCTGACTAGAGCAGCCCGCGTCCTGCTCTCTCACGGTGGGTAGCATGTTGTGGTTGGCGCCGAGCAGTCGGAGGATCGCCCGCATCAGGAGCAGCAAGGGGATGAGGTTCCGAGCAGTCTTCCAGCAGCCGGCTCCTTGGAGAATAGCAGGCAGGAGTGTTATCAGCCGAGAGTGGAGTTGCCAAGAAACTGACCACACATTAGTAGCTTTGTTTGGGTAGAGTCTAAAGGGGCTGTAGCTCACCGACTTGAGACACTTTCTGTTAAATCATCCCTGGCTTTAAGTGTTAAAAGAAAGCTTGTTCAAAAAGAAACTGTGGCTGATTGCCCCAGGCACTCCTATGACAAGGATCCTGAGTTAGGCATTTGGGGAGTTACTGTGCAGAGGTGCAAATGGACATCACTTAAAACAGGAAAAAAAAAAAGGAAAGGAAGACGATTCCATCCTTGGGTCTGCCGGTTACTTCTAAATAAACTATCTCCTAATGTGCAAAATGACATTAAAAATGCCTTTAAAAGAAATCTGTGTATGCGGTGGAGGGCTTTAGTTATAGCTGGTGGCACATGAGACACTGTTCAGCTCACCAGCAGCTCATCAGATAAATGGAATTTCCTGAATGCTGTTCACAGGTCACTAATGTTGTTTATCTGTTCTCTCAGCGCTAATGCTTCGTTACATTTCATTCTAGAAGAAGGTTTTTACTTTATTTCACTCATCAGAAACTTTTAGAAAAAATTTAGTATCACTAATTAAAAAAAAAATTGGGGGAAGCTCGAAGACTATTAAAGAATCAAGAATGTCCAGACTCAATTCACTGAAGTAGCCAAAGTGAAATTCTTTTGATATCTTGTGGTGCAACATTGGTCAAACATTTCCTGTTCAACATTTTTTTTGCCCTAGGTATTAGTGGTTCTTTTCTCAAGAACAAATGCTTTGGAAATCTGGGGCTATTTTTGTAAGAAACTTCTAATAACTGATCAGCACACCTTCCCCCAATGTAATGCTTCTTGATAGAAAGAGTGAGGTAAACTTGACAGTTCTCTTTGTGTAGATAATTTTTCTCCCTTTTAGCAATTACACTCATGTGTTAAGGAATGTTTCCCCTTACCTTAAAGTACATTCCATAAACAAAATGAATACGTTCTGATTATAATTCTTTATACCTGGTGTTATTGCTTATAACTGCTGATGTATGTTAAGGTGAAATTTAACACTGGAATATTAGTTTTATTTCAGTTAATTATGTTACTAAGAGCTCATGAACCCAAAGATTTAGGGTTGGTCTGTTTCTAGTTATCTTGCCAAGTTTTTTACTTGATGGAGGGGGTCTGTTTCATTCTACTTGGCCTCTCCACCTTTGTAACCTCTGGTTTCCTCTTTTCCTGAATCACAAGTTTACGTTCTCTCCTTCTGTGAGAAGATTGAACGCTTATTCAACTCCAAAATGACTATGGTCACAAAATATCAACAGTGGTTTTTAATAGATCTTTGCTTATCAAAATATTGTTGCTGAATAATAGGCTAAAGGTAGTTGTGGCTGCTGATAGGAAGGAATCTGACTATTAATAAAAAGCAGACAAGGGCCTTGAAACAGTACTTCCACTGTTACAATTTAGACACTTTATATTACTTTATTTAGTGCAACACCTGCAGCTACTCACATTGCTGGTGGCTGAAACAGTCCAGGTCCACCCTGAGAGAGCATGACAATTTCATTGTGCTATTTGTGCTTACTGTTTAAGCCTTTCTCACAGGAGAAAGCATTAGGTAAGTGTACAGTAGAGAGTAAAAAGGGGGATTTGGGCTCATCTGTTCCCCTTAAATCTGTCTAATAAAACCTCCCTTTGTAATTAGTGTTTGACTCCTTTTCTACCACTGGCTGGCACCTGGAGGTGGGTAGTGGCATAAACTGGCATTTATTGAAGTTTTTTTTCAATTGTCCCCACATCTCATGGTTTTATGACTAATACCCTCTTCAGAGCCTTAGAAATATAGTACACACTTCCCAAGATCTACTTCTACAGATGCTCTAATAGGTTTCGGATGGAAGATGTTTCGGATCTCAACAGGAGAAAGGGGGGTGCCTTATTTTAAGGCAATAATAACAAGTCATTCTTCATCTTTAATTGACAACTTAATTTAGATTTCAGATGGGTCCCTTTTAGCGAGGTGCTAGTTTAAATTTTGACCCAAAATGCTGATAATTATGAATCCCAAGCCATAGTCTATAAAAAGCTCATGTTAAGCAAATTTCTGCTTTGGGCATAAAGATGTGGTGGTGGTGGTGGTGGTCGTGGTGGTGGTGGTGGTGGTCGTGGTGGTGGTGGTGGTGGTCGTGGTGGTGGTGGTGGTAAGGGGGCTGTAGGCTGAAACCCAGCCAGAGATCATTTCTTCCTCATTGCTGTTGAAACAGCTCGGAGTTCAGGAGGATTCATACCCTTTTGACTTTAATTGCTCTGGGCCCACTGAGGCAAAGCAATGGTGCTCTATTTGTTTGGGGTCAGAGAGGCAATCACCAAGGCCTTCAGAATAGTTTCAAACATTTGGGGGAGATAAACAGTTTTCAGGCATTTTATAACCATAAAACTAGTTTCTAGATAGTTGTCTAATTTCCTAAACCATGCTTGCAGAAGTTTATTTGGTTATTGAAACATTAAGTTTAACCAGTCATGTTCTTTCTACTTTATGAAAATGTAGACAGGAAATTATCAGCAAATTGCTCGTTTAGAATTAAAGACAGGAAATGAACTTCAGCAGTTGAATTCTTGTAGTAAAAAGCTTCTACCTAAAGCATAAGTAAAGCCAGCAAATCTTGCTTTTATTTTTAAGTCAGGGCTTTGTTATATCAGCACAATAGATTTAGATACTCTGTCCTTTTTCTCCTCAAAATTTCCATATTGCTTTTCACAGAATCCACAACTGTTTCTGTTACTAATTTCCCGGTAATTTTTAAAATGTAGCTGGTGTTTCTATTATTTACTTATTTGGAAAAATACCATTTCTTGGATTACATTAATAGGTTAATGTAAGATATGACTTGGAAATAGTAACTTTTCTAATTTATTTATTAGGACATAAAAAATTTGGACATTTAAGTTTCTATTTTAGTTTTTATCTGAAATTCTAGAATTTCTTATTGAAATATTGATTATAGGTTATTTTAGTTATATTCATAAATAGTTAATAGTTTTCCCTCAAGGTGAACTTTTGGAGCTATTCCTTTTGATAGTTATTACTTAGATTTTATTCTCTCTATATTATATTGTTAGTTATGACCAACATATCAGTGGTATCTACAAAATAATCCCTGTACTTAATTTGCTTTTATATTTTTGTTTTGCCATTTTTATTTCTCTATATATTTTGAATACTCTATATTCTTTAAAGTTTCCCTTATTGGTATTACATTATTTAAATAAACCACAGACATAATTCTTCTCCAACAAAATGATTTTTACCATGTCTGACTATTTTGATTACCTTTAAGGAAAAATGAACTGCTTTGGATTAAACAAGAAAGAACCTCAAGCTTTAGCCAAACTTTGAACCATTTACTCAACTTAGCTTGAGGAAGTTAGAAAATTCCGGTTTTGTGATTAGTTTAAGTTTCACTTTTACAGTAATTCACATTTCTTAACATTTCTTTCGGTATTTTTGGGACCCATAAAAGGTGAGAATTATTCTATGTTCTAAAAAAACATTATTATTAATCTATCATTATAGATTCTTATTACATATCTGTTATTGTAAAGACATATTCAAATACAATTTAAATAAGTATAAGACATTCTTGGTATTTATTTGGTGTTAAATTTTATAGGATCAATCATATTACACTTTAGCGTACATCAGTTCGCAATCTTTTGTTAAAGGACTAAATCATGGGCATAAATATTCATAGGTGTTATTCTACCACCATTTTGAAATGGAAAACTCACTTTTCTTTCTTAGTATTCAAACTGAAACTCCCTTAATTGGATTCTACAGAAGATCTTATTTAAGAAAAATTTGACTTTCTAATCAGATTTGTTTTTTGGGGTCCCTTTTAGGTCTTAAGGAAATTTGTGTAACAAAGTCGCGGGCATATTCTAGCTAAATCTTTGGAAGAGACTGCCTCCAAATTGTTTTATTTAGTAGTTATTTTGTTCAGTTGTATCTTTTGACTTTTTAAAAAAATTTATTTGTTTTGAGGTTACTGTTTGAGTTTTCCTTACAGTAATCTGAAGTGCATCGTAAGTGTTAGCTGGAATATGCCTAACTGTCAAACTTTTGTGGTCATTTCAGGTAGCAAAATATTAAAATTGATGTTCTTTAATGTTTCATAACTCTTTCAGATTACTGCGAATCTAAATCTAGTTTCCTAATACTATATATGAATCTAGACATCTAATGAAAGAAACATGACTATATTCTAATTAACAAGATATATGACAAATCTTAAATTCATACTAAAGCAGGCAGTTGAGGATAATTATCAACATTTATTAACTTCAGATATTTTTGAGGCGGTTTTGTTTTTTAGAAGAAAAATATCATAATGGTAGAAAGTAATAAAAGTAAAATAAGATGCCAATATTGAAAAACCCAGGATAAATTTTGAAGGCTATTGAACTTTTAAAACATGGGTGAACTATATAACTTTAAAATTAGCTAGTAAGACTTATTTTAGACTTTTGTTCTGATGTGTAATTATGTAAAGTTATGTTTGGAGAAAGTACTTGCATTTATGACAGCCTTTTGTTCATTCAACAAATATTTATCAACCAGAAAGTTCTAGGTGTTCTTTTTGGTAATGGGGACTCAATACCTTGGCAGGCAAATTTCTTGCCCTCATAAAGCTTATATTCTAGTGAGTAGAGACAGATAGCACATTAATAAAGATTACTTTGGATGGCCATTAGTGCTACAAAGATAATAAAAGTGTTATGCAAAGTGAGAGATAAAGGATGACCAGGGAGCCCTTAAAATATACGCAATTTTATATTGGGTACTATAGTGAGTTACTCACTCTTTATCTGGGTTAAATCTTTTGGTACTTACTTAGGCAATAAGTTCTGACTCTTGTGCATGAATAATACAATGATAAAATTCAATATTACTTCCATTAAAGATGTTTCATTTTTAACTGGAGTAATTTAGTTTTTTTCTAAAATATGATTAGATCAGAGAAATATTCTCATAGAAGTTAATTATGAGCTTTTTGCTTGTAGTTTTACTGTTATGAAATGTATTATAACATTTGAATGTATCCTAACCATTTTTTTAAAGTTATTTTGCACCATTTACATAGCGTCCTCATGGATATTATATTGTTTAGTGAAGTCCTGAAGCACTTGGTTCTATCTTTCATCTTCTCAGATTTAATTCAGGAGGAGCTTCATCCGGATGTTTTGTTTATTTGTTCCCCAATTATATGTATGAGATTTCAGAATTTATGAGATCACAGGTCAAGAGAAAGGTCACAGTTGAGGGGTCAAGTGAGAAGCTAAAATTTGCAAAACCAAAGAAATGACAGGACAATGCCAAATGAAAGGTCAAAAGTCAAGTGACAGACTCAGTGTAGATGAAAGCAAGTAGTCTGTTTGTTGAAAGTCTGAGCATGGTGAAGTGTCTCAGTATTCTTGCATACAAAGTCACAGGTTTTTAACCTTGGAATTCACAATTAATGATCATGTGCCACTTGTTGTCATGCAAGTAGATGCTATTAATTTATAGAGAAAAGCACCATTAAAGGAAAAGTGTTTTTTTCATTCATTGATTATCATCAGTCAAAGTTATCCTTTTCCTATGATAGCTCTTCAAGAAACACATAGAATACCCAAATTTGGGAAATTCTGAATAGATCTTTCTTTTTTCAGATTCAGGTAATATATACATAAAACATTGCAGATGTGAAAAAGCTTACTTAAAATCAATCTAAGAATGGATTACTTCTTTTTATAGATTTCAGATTGATGTTCCCATGTGGTTTTATTCCTCTACTTATTTATTTATTTCTCCAGCCATCCATTTATTTAACAAATATTCATTGAAAGCCAAGTTATCCTTGGTTAGATACACTGCAACACTGAGAGAAAGTTTACCTGTGAGATAAAGTTTCTGTTGAAGTAGAATGGCCGGCGCAACATTTTCAAGGTTTATTTACTTCCTCAGTATTTCTTGATAGTCCTTTCTTTGTTTTTTAAGCAAAATGGTTTGATACTAGGGCTTGTGTGTGTGTGAGAGAAAATTTTTGAGTTGGGATGAACTAAGAATGAAGATAGAAATGATCCGTTTTAGATGAGTATGACATATGTATTACTATTGTTTTAACTCATTCAGTCTTTCTGTAAAGAAAATAATTTTTTTCCTCCGCCCTGATATGAGAAACATGGCAGTCTGTAGTTCTAATTTAGATGTGTTGTAATTTACCCTTAGTACCTATCATTTTATTTTTGAGGACTAGTAAACACCATTAATATGCTTGGGAGGTGAGCGTGTGTGTGTATGTGAGAATTTGTCATTAACAATAAATGATTCTTTTGGATTTAGGGCCAGTTTGTCAGTGATTTGTTTTATGGGTCATACAAAGTGACCATTCTTCAAAAGCTAAGTTTTTAAGGGAAGCCTCTTTCCATATTCTATAAACAGCAACATTTTATGACAAACTCAAAAGAAATTAATTAATATGTTAGGGATTCCTAGCTGTAAAAATGAAATTCACCAAAAGTGAATTTGCTTTATATAGAGCCCTGTGCTTCCCGCTGATAAGAGCATGTTAGATCGGTACCTTATTTACAGGTAAAAATCTCACCGATGATAATAGAAGTTAGTGGAGAGTGAGTAAGACTTTAGTCTCTACCAAACTATAAAATAAGGCTTTAAATCATAGCATAAGTACTATCATTGTCCAAAAGCAGTGTTTATTTTTCCTAAGTTTTGCCTTTCATATCACTCTCATAAATTTTTTTTAATACATACTTTGAAAAGTTAAGGGCAAGCCCCGAAGGGTGAAATATTGCAAACCAATTAAAAACAACTGAAGTGAGATTCTAAAATACAGGAGTTTTCCAACTCATGAACAATATTTAGAGAGCTGGTTAATTTTAATTCCTCTGGGAACCATAAGTCTGGGCATTAATAGGCTTAGAGTGATAAAAACAGCCATATACCATGCACATATAGATGGTATTGTCAAAAAAGAAGCAATTAGTGGCAAAGAAAGCATGAGTATGTACACATATGGTGAGCAGGTTGAAATGTGAAATACAGCCAGGAATAGGAACCAATGACAAAAAAAGAAGTAGAAGCTGGGCTACTGTTGTAACTTACCCGCACAATGGCAAGTAAATGATTTGCACCCAACCGGATCAAGCTAGTGTTTGCAAATAATTAAAGGGTTTTTAATATGGATTTTAATCTTAGAATTTTTTCAGACCAACTAAGAGTCTACAGTACCTGGTTTTACCTTATTTCCTCTCTTAACGTTTTTATTTTTGCTCTTTATTTCGTTTACTTTTTTTCCTTTTCCCTTTCCCCCTTTTCCCTCCTGAACTGCCTTTGAATCCCTATCTCTAGTCTTCCTTCTATCTCTTCCTATCATTTCCTCGATGACATAATTGACTAAATTGATAGTTTAATTCAATTTGTTTAACTCAAAGGTACTGAAGAATCTTGATGGTATCTAAAATGCTGATTTCTCCCAACCGAAAGAAGGCAGCAGAGCGAAGGGCCAAATGACTCTTGACATCTTTCTCAACAGTGATCGTTTGGATGGCACAGTGTTCCTCTTTAGGGAATAGAAAATGCACGGCTTCACAGGCCCCAGTCTATTGTTAGGGCCTGGGTGTTAACCCCCCAGATCTGTCTCATCTTTTCCTTTAAGGAAAATGATACATTTTTATAGGAAGTTGACATGAAGAGACACATCTATATTTTAGTTTTTAAAAGCTATACATCTGTCGCTATAAAATGTAACAGGCAGGTTGTAACCTTATCTACTACGTTAGAGGTTTTTTGTCACTTTCAAGAGAAATCAGTGGATGTGAAAGGGAAATGCATTTTAAAATCTGATAACCAGCAACACATATTTTACTCCTCCGAAGTCAGGAAATTGGGGGACGTGCACAGGTTCACTTCCAGCATGCAAATTGTATTCCTGTGACTAATTTAGGTGCAGAATGCACTTTACAATGGAAGGCACTGTAGTATGGAATACATAGGAATAATTTTTAGTATTATTCTCCATCTTAGCCCTGTTTATTTTGGCTACGATTCTTTTTTTGGGATGTCATCTTTCCCAAAACCCAATTGCTAAAAGCTGGTTTCACTGGCAGAGAAATAAAAAAGACAGTCGAGTGAGGTTTAGAGAGCACTGCAATTAGTTCTGTGTGTATGGAACTGCTTATCTGCCCACAGCCGGGTCTGAGGAAACTCTGCTTAGTATTTATTAGGAGTTGAATTTATATGAGAAAAAAACAGATGCTGAATTTTGCTACCTTTCCTTTTAAAGTTTAATGTGCTGTAAAATACAAGGATCTGTACAATTAAGAAGAAGGTGCTTTACCCTTTAACGTGTGCCAAATGCCTCTCACCTCCCTTTTCTGCGGAGGCCCCCCTGTTTCTACAAAGCACCCAATAATAAGTCCATCCCCAGATGAGACTCTCCATATACCGTATAACCCAGGCTGCCGTCCTTAAGACAAAATAACCCGAAGAGTTATCAAATGCCTTAGCTGAAATCATTTTCTCTATTCTCCGGTGTTGGTCCAGGACTGAGCACTGTGTTGGGGACCCAGGTACTATAAAGAGAATCTTTCAAAGGCAGCTGCAGGGTGCCCCACAATAATTGAAAGTAGGGAAACCAGTATCAGACGTCAGTATCTTTCCTTTGGGTTTGAAAACAGGAAATGACTTGGCATTTCTAATCTTGACTGGGAGACAGGCCCTGACTCCACAATTACAGAGCATAATTACTCCAAGCTCAGTCTAGAAGAACCCCCAACTGCTTGTTGAGGACCTGCCAGGAAACTGACCTGAGTGAATGGTCTGGAAGAGAACATGAGGTGACAAGAGCCTGAGATGCCATTTTCAAGTAAATCTACATGAAAGGGCGGCTTAGAAAGGTAGAGGTTGTTAAAATCAGCTTGGCACAGGGACATACTAGAATTTAAGCTGAGAAAAACTGGCAACATGCAGTGTTTGGGGCCTGAGTCAAATATTCATAGAAGCTTTGAATTAGTGTGGTTAAAAAAATCTTTTTGAGAATTTTATTTTTAAAAATTCTCATTTCCAAACCACACCACAAACTTAGTCGAGAACGATGTATATACATACATAGGTTTTCCAAATGGTTACTGGATTTCCATGTAAAATGGGGCCATAGTCCCTTATGCTCCCTCTGCGACTCATTTTCTCCTGTAAACATATTACTCTTTATTGATGTGTCTGATGTTACTCTCTCCAAATTCACAGCTCACTGTGATTCCTCTGCCAGTTGCAATACATGAGTTCTTTGAAGCTTTCCCTTTCTTTTTAAAGATCAACCTTTCAGCTATTAAGTTGGCTCCTAACAAAAGCTTTTGTTGTGGTTTGCTCATATCATGCTTGGAAGGACGGCAAATAATAGGTTACAGTAGTGGAGCTGGAAAATTTCAAAACACATGATTCTCGTGTCCAACTTGTTTTCCACTTTTGTTGTAGAATGGCCTCAAAATGGCAATTTTTGGTATCGTCTTATAGAGAGCCCACCAGGGTTTGGAATAACTCAAAAAGGTGAATTCAGGAGAAAAATGAGAAATTCACAGAACCCTGGAACTGAATTCCTTCTCACAGGACCAGAGAAGAGGAAAACCTTTGAAGTTTCATGTAAGTTCTAGCTACACTGGCCAGTCATTTTGACCTATGTAAGGGAAAAGACCCTATTACTAAACTTCTGGACACAATCCAAACTGGAGCAAGCATGTAGGATGAATATATACACTTGCATATTATTTCATAAAGTAACCAATGCAAAAATCGAGCACTTGCTCTAAGGGATATCCAAACTCTTTCCCTGGTCATGGGAGTGTGTGTATATATATATATATATATATATATATATATATATATATATATGTGAGTGATTTGTCTTTTACCTCCTGAACTCCCCTTCACCAACTTCATGTCCTTCAGCCACACTGGCCTCCTTTCTGCTCCTCAAAGACTTCTCTTTCTGGGGCACTTCCCACAGCCTTTTGTGTGGAAGGTTCATTCTCATCCTTCGGGTCTGTGCTCAAATATCACTTCCTCCACAGAGAAACTTTGACCACAGCTGTCTAAAGGTTTCAACTTCTCCTTTTCCTGGTCTCATCATCCTGTTTGTTTTATTTCCTTCATGGCACTCACCATGGGACATAAATATCTTAGTTATTAATTAACTAATTATTAGTTAGTTACTAGTTTCACCTGGTCCATTATGAAAGTGAACCAATGATTGGCCATCACAGTGACCAAGTTGGAAATAAAACTGAAGTTGGCTGAGGGTAAAAGTTAGACTATAGACCCTAAAAAAAGTAAAAGCCCCACTTTCTCTTTTCAGCAAAGCCCAGCCAGTCCTTATTGTCGTGGGTTCTTGCAGAGCAGAATTTAGCCATTTTCAAAAGGGCTGAATGTGTGAGTTGGGGTTGTGAGGTGAAACCTTAATTTAAAGCCCGATGCATAATAGATGTTCATGAAATACCTTTTGAATGATTCAGTTTTAAAAATGAGGAATTAAGTAGTAATGAATTGGTATCACAGAAACCCATCCAAATTTCCTTTAGGAAGGCAGGTCTATTTATAACATCCCCCATGAAAGCAACCTTTGACCTGGTTCCTCAAAGAAAAACTGATTGTCCGCTGTGTGCAATAAAGTGCAATTACTGTATCATCCTGTTATCAGGGAGGCGAGATGCTTCCTATCCCACCTATCTCAAGAAAGGAAAAACTGGGATTCTTGATAAAAGGGAGCCTGCAAGACAGAACTTTTTTTCTCTTCAATGCTAAAAGAAAACATTCAGAGAAAGGCCAAGGTGGCAGATTTAATTGACACAGGCGTGGCCTAGAGGGAAATAAGGTAAATATGTGAGTAGTGGCTTCTAAGAAGAGGTAGCTGCTTCAAGACACCATGGAAATTTTCTGTAAAATAAGAGGTAAATTCAAAGAGAACATTTGTATATTCAAGAATAGCCTATAAAGAGCCCCCTAAAGTAAACTCTTCCTTGACAGAAAATGCTTTGGAGTAGACTAATATAACAATGTAATGAAGTTGCGCTCTTTGGAAGTTTTTAATCTTCTTTTATTTGGACTTTTCTTTATTTAGTTTTATTATATTTAATCAACCCCATGTTTCACAGATATTTTTGACCCACATTAGATTATGATATAAAAGTAATTGGTAGCTGAAAACCTAGAGAACCCATACAACTGATTAGAACACAGCTTTATATATGATTGAAAGCACAACCATACCTGGCTGTGGAGGTGTCTGAGATACAGCGGTCTCACCCTCGTGGGTGCTGTCTCCAGGACATGATCAGCGTGGCCACCTCAGCCAAGCCACTGAGAGGCCCAAGTATTAATAATGACTTGCCGGAGCGGCCCAGAAGCTATGGAGGGCAGCAGGACCGGAGTCCACGTCCGTAACCCAGGCCCTGGTCAGCTTAGTGGGCCACTTTCATCCTCACCTAACTCCCTGTCTGGTGACCACCAGGGACTTGGGTTAGTACCTGTACCTTCTCTGTGGAAGCCTGTCCAGTCACTGGGAACTCTGATAGGAGGCCAAGCAGGACGTGTCATGGCCAGTTGGGGAACATCATTTCTGGAGCTTTGGTTTCAGAGTTTTTTGTTAAGATGCTATTGTGGCTACTTTGGTGTCTGCTAACTGCCTTTCCGCTTGCCTGTTTGGGTGGCTACCAACCATCTCACAGATGCGGATGGCACTTTGTAACTAAACATGTTCTATCCCCCAGTGACCTAAGGGAGCCTCTCATTTCCCATATAAGGGTCAGTGATGTTGGCAGATTCTTTCACAAGCACAGTGTATTTTTATGGAATGCTTCCAGGAGATTTTACTCTAAGTAAACGGACCATTGACCAGAAAGCCAGAACCAACGTTTCCAAGCCAGTGCAGTTAACACTCGCAAATATGTGAGTGCAAAAAGCTTGGACCATATAATCAGCATGTGTTTTATCAAGTGATTTTGTGTTTTATTTTTTTAAAAAAACATTGAATACCATCTTCACTATGTCCAACGTTATCACACCTAGAGAGCCAAAATATCCGCGCATAGCGTGCGCTCGGAGAGTGGCCCAGCTTGGGATTTAGAAAGGTGCGTTTGAGTTAAGAGCATAAAATACCATAAACTTTTTAAAAGTGCAGACTATTGTATCCTTCTAACTCCAGAACAGCCCTGTCTAATGCTGTCCAACTTGGCAATAAAAACAAAATGAAGAAAGCCTAAACACTTTTAGACTCACACCAAGTATGCAGTATTTCAGTCTGACAGGATTATTCCTTGGCTGGGGTGACTTATGTTGGAAAAGGGAAGTTTGCATGAAAATGCCTTTGAGGTTAATTGTAATGTCATTAGTGTGATGCTATAATCACATCTCTGAATTTCCTTCATAAATTTCTTTTCTATTTTTATCCTGTTTTTATTTTGAATATACTACTTTCTTGAAAAAGTCTACCGTAGTCTTACAAAAATATATCCCTCTTTTTTTCAGTCTCTTGAAAAACTAGCCACTGCATAAATTATAGCTTATGAGTCTGGTAATCTGTCCTCTCTTGCTTTTCAGTTCCTTTTTATTTCTTGATTGTAACATCTCCCTGCACCATGAGTGGCTTTAAATGATCGCATTCAAGTGGCAGCAGGTATTGCACTGAGGTTGGAAAAACAAGTCATGTGCTGGTGTTTCCATTATGACTTCCCGCTATAGTATCACCCAAAATATGGCTAAACCACCATAGATAATTCTTTTTAAGAAAATCATCTGCTTAGCCAAATCTGTGGTAGATTTGCGGCCCAAACTACAGTAGAGAAGGAACTCAGTCAAAACCACAGAAATTGCTCAGGAACGCTTCAAGATTGTTCTGATCAGATTGCTTCAAGCTACTTTAGCTGCTGTCAGATGTCTCTGTGGTGCCGGGAAGCACAGGGGCTAGCCACTGGGCTCTCCGGCTTTCCCAGCATTGTCTGTTCCCTTGACCTTTGAATGCATTTGTCTCAATTGTTCTTGAGCCCTGGGAGAAAGAATCTCAGATGAGAAAACAATGGTTCCCATTGGGGATACCACTCCAAACCCATGCTTTGTTTTGGGCTCATTTTCACAGTGACAGAGTCCCAAATTTGGCAATGTTGCCCTCCTGCCCCCTTCTGGAAACATATCTCGAAGTGCCTCTTCATGAAATATTGTCATGTTTCTAATCTTGTTTCCTTTTCAAAACAAGCTATTTTATTCCATGATTTATACAGTTCCGTATCTGTATCAATGATTCTTTTCACTGATGCCCCCTCTCCCAACACATTTCGTGGACAAAAGCGTGCATCCATCCTACCAGTCGGGAAAGGACAATCTTTTTTTTTGCTCAGGTTGCTGAGAGAATAGATCTTAAAAGTTCTCCTTGCTGGGCTGTGCTACTTTATCATCCTGGTGGAGTCAGAATCTGTTCATGAAGTCTCTGTCCCTCTCGCCAAAAAACCAATCACACTGATACCTATCAGCTCTGATACAGAGAAATGAAAACCTGTACAGAATTTCTCAGTTGGAAACTGGTATTCAATATGGAATTTGGCAAATACCTTACTGGTGGAGGAGAAAACTGGGATATTGTACCAAAATCACAACAGGTGGGAGAGAGAATTTTGCATATATGAATTGTGAAGTTCTGAATTCATTTATGTGTATTCTCTCTCTCCTTTTCTCTTATCATCAAAGCAGTACAAAGAAAATTTGCATTTTGCTATTTTCAGATCATAAGAATTTTTTAAAATGTTGTTGTTCTGTAAAAACTACCGAGTCCTTTTTTCTATTAGTAAACTATTGCTAATATTAGTACCATGTACAGTCTTGACCTATTCCTCCCCCTAGTAATCCATCACCATGGACTACTTTATAAAATAAAACAGTGAGTTTGACTAAAAAGTTCAAATATGATTTTTCAAAGAAGGAAGCTGCAGGGCCCAGGCTATGACTTGGCTAAGGTCACACGGTGAAGTGACAGAAGACTCATAAGGTTAGTCCCCTTTTATATGTAGGGGAAACATCTGTTCCTTTTTCTAGTCTATGAACACTTTTCTCAAATCAAATGACTTCAAAGACTCTTCTGTCCAGTGCCACGTGTATAACAAAACAAAAATGGTCTTTGGGGGGTAGGGGAAATAGAACCGCTTTTAGTGGAGTTCTGCGACACAGCCCAAGTCAGTTAAATTCCTTGCAGTCAGTAGGAACTTTGTGTAGCGCCTCTGTGCACGAACCCTGGAAAGCTACTCAGATTCCCTTTTTCATTAGTGATCATTACACCTGGAGCAAAAGGAATATATCCGCGCCGTACATAGATATTTGAAGGAGAAAAAAAATGTAGCTTCAACCCCTGTGTTACAGGAGTTAGTTTTATGACCTGGGGCAAGTTACCTAAATCCTCTGTTACTTGATTTCCTCCTGTATAAAATGGGAGAGAACAACTAACCCTCCTTGGTACATAGTAGATGCTTGATAAGTATTATCTCCAGGCACAAAACCAGTGTGGAGAAATTACAGGAACGATGTATTTTTAAAGGTTAGAAAATAAAATCTATGTAACTCATGAAGTTTAAAAGATAAAATACTTTGTGTACTGATTATAAATTGCTTTATTCATTTTTACAATAGATCTGGGGCGGGTGGGGGGGGGAGAACTACTCTGAGAGGCAGTGAGCCCCATGAGAAATCACACCCTGCTTCTTCTGTCCCTTATTCTATTTTATCCAGGTGAAATTTGGTGTAAGGCTTGACTTCATGGGTTCGTGGTTACTATAATGTTCATCTCACCCTCCTTGCACTGGGATTGAAAGGAAGTGAGGCATATGGTGCCGGGCCATGGTGGTGGGGGATGAGTTGGAGGTGGGGGGAGTGGGAGGAGCACAGTTTGAAGAGAACAAGGAGATAATTGGCCATCTAGGGTGTGAAAGAATGTGCACTCAGAAATCATGTTAACTTAAAGAATGGATAAAAGGAACCCACGGAAGCTTACATACTGAAATCAGGAGCTCTTGGCGCATTTCCCTTCTGGTTCACAGGTAGTTTTTGTGGCCATTCCCATTGTTTGCTACCTATTTTCCTTACCAGTCTGTGGTTCTTCAAGCAAGGGTCTTAGGGTAAGCCACCTAATATTTCAGCTCTCTCTGCAAGACCAGACAGCAGGAAAGGGGACCCTTGGGTATGGCTCCTCTTTTTAAAAAGTTTTTAAATTTTCTTGTTACACATTTAGGAAAAGATACAGGTAAGACCACCAGGGCTTGATTAGGCAGAGCTTTTTCTTTTTTATGTGCTTCAAAAACACAAGCAAGCCTTCTTCTTCTCTTTAACCCCCGTCACCCTGTTCTGTTCCCATGGGTTTGGAGATGGTGAAGGGCCGCATGCACCCGTTAGCGGCCAGGGCAGCAGAATCTCCACTTAGCTCCCATTCGTTCTGGACACACAGATTATGGGCTATTGAAAGTGAAGTCCAAGCAGCTCTTCTCTCATATTTAGGATGCACTTTGAATTTTTCCCATAGTCTATATAATCATATTATGTAGTTTTGTGGATCTCATGCTAAAATTCACATATCGATACTGAATGATATTTCTCTGTGAAGCTCATTTTAGAACTCTTCAAATCAATGCATTCATTAGGATTGCCAATCTCATCCCTGTCTTGATTTACCTGAATACTGTGTTCATTTAAGTTAAGCAAATATTTAAGTATGAGAAAATCTGACCAATGTATTTAACAGACTTTGTGAAATTTTTTTAAAACTTGGTTTGGAAAATACACACATACATGTTGCCAAGAACTTGCCCCTTAATGTTTAATCTTGTGGCTTTCAGGGGAAATCTAATTTGTATCCTTCGTTTATGTTCAACTCAACAGATTGTTGCACCGTTAGCCAAGCGCTGGATGGCCTTACGGCCCACGGGGCTTTTCGGGTTTTTTGAGTCTCTGTGCGCCCCACTGCCGTGCTTCTCAGTCCCTGGTGGATCACAAATATCGTACATTTTAAACTCAGTCCAGCTATTTTAAAATTAAGTCACTCTGTAAACAATGGGCAATCCCGGCATTTTCAGAGCTTGGTGAATCATTTCTCTCCTTTCTTCCTGTCCCCAGTGGACTCAGTCTGTTTTTACTGTGAGGTTTGTTAGGGTAGATCTGAAGATGATGACTGAGGCATAGGGTTTTCCACTGAAGTGACTGGCTCAGGATAGAACTGGGCTTTTCTGTGTGTGGATGACAGTGGCTGGTTAAATGTATTGGGGCTGGATTTTGAGAGCACCAAGATGCCGTGGCTTCTCCCTCAAGCCATTTAAACACAGTAACAACTTATATGTGTTTGCACTGTTAGATGACCACGGAAGCTCGACCTGACTTTCTTGCCATTGCTTTGAACTTCCGTCCACTCGCTTCTTATTCACACGCTCCATCACTGCTGGGCCTTTGTTTTCCACAGACACTTATTTGCCCATCTAGAGCACAAACTTCGGTAGCAGTATTGTTGGTGCTAAGAGTTAGAGGGGAAGGACGGCTTGAAATGGTCCCTGCAGGAGCTTACGTTCACCATCGCCTGTCAGGTTATTCTTCCCCTTTACCTATTAATGTAAACTATTTCACATCATGCTCCTTAGAATAGGCATCCGCCACATCCCGGATGAAAGGTCCAACAGTCAGTGTGTATAGTTTGGGTCTTCCTCTGAAGTACAGCATTTCTATGTCTTGGGGCAAAGCCTGGGTATTCCTGGCACCTAAGTAGTCCTTGTCTTTTTCTAATATATATATTAGAAAAATATATATATATATATTTTATATTGTATGTGTGTGTGTATTTTAAAGAATAACTTGGAAGAAACTTAGGGTATAGTAATTAAATAGAGCATTCTGGGGGCTCAGAAGAAAATTTTTCCTTTTTGAAAAGTGCTTCTGGTTTTTATACCCAGGAGGAGCTCCAAGTCTCCCTCACTGTTTCCCCTCCCATGCCTGGAGCTTTCCATACGTCATCCCTCCCGCGCCCTTTATATCTGCTGCTTTGCTTCCCTTGGCTGTGCCGCCACCCTGTTGGAGGTCCTACCTGTGGCCATAGGAGTTACTCCTAGGGGCTTTGAACTTGAAGAAATACAGAGGGGCTATGGAATCTTAATGAGAGGAGATGCATTTTCTGGCATAAAGCATGATTAAATACCTTTTCTTAGGTACTCATAGCTGAATCAACTGATTGGATACTATAATATTGCTACTACCGGTAACAGAGTAGTTGTTCTGTTATAGGACAACTGTATTTCATTGAAACATCAAATATAACTCGGAGGTACCACGTGTCATATTATTTCTAAGGGAAAATGAGTTCTAATTTCCAAGCAATAAATATGTAATTGAACTTATACAATCTACTAAAATTTTTAATTGGAAGCTATTTTATTCCTCAAACACATATTAAAATTTAGAAATTTGGACATGAAATTTGCCAGTATAGAAGCATTGATCCTTATAGCCATCGTTCCACAGAATCAGTGATTACCGTATCCAGTCCCACCATTTTATAGATGGAGAAGCTGAGACCCAGAGTGGTGAAGTCATATCTTCTCTGATTCCTTAGTATTCCTTGGCTTTGCATTTTCTTTAAAAAAAAAAAAATGTAAAAAAAATCTAATTGTTCTATGGAAGAAGGCACCATTCATTCTTAATGGAATTTCTTTTTATTCAATTTTGCAGTGTCCACAACAAGATTATAAAAACAATAATTTGATTTAGAAATCTTTCCAGCTTCAGCAAGGTTAGTTTGTGGAGTTGTAGATAAATGACCAGAAGAAAACTTCACAAAATTAGCGTTTACACTTAATCTGGCAACGAGCTATAATTTGATTGGTAAAAAATTCATTTGGTGTACCTCTGGCCCTTTGCTGCTGGGTAATGAAAATTTATATCTGCGTTTCAGACATCTGGGGAGGGCCTGACAGCTTTGGGGCCGAATGAAAGATGATGTCACACTGACCCCTGTCAGCATTTCCTCACAGACTGGTTACCCAAAACCCAACAGCAGTCACACTTTTTTTTTTCCCCTGCCAGAGCAGACTCTCATTTTATTTTGGAAGGTTAATGACACTGTAAATCTAATAGGCCATTTTAGTGCCATCATGTGGATATTAAAAAATCATGTGACCAGTCAGGGCACCATATGTGGGGCTTGCTGGTGTCTAATGGCAGGAATAAGAGGCTGTAACAAGGCATTGAGGGCAGCCAATGTTTGGAATTAATTTCAAAACCATAGGTACCTTTAAACTAATTTGGAATCTCTGCTAATGATTATTGCTTACTGTTTCAATTAAGTTTGCTTTAATAAGTTAGTCAATATTGGGTAATGGTGGACCCCAGAAAATTCTTTACTACTTGTAAATTTATCAGCAACTCATATTCTATGGAGCAGCATGATGGACTGATAAAACTTTCGGGGATGATGAAAACATTCTCTGTCTGTGCTGTCCAGTATGGTTGTCTCTAGCCACGTGTGGTTATTGAGCACTTGAAATATGGCTAGTGGCCTGAGGAAATGAATCTTTAAATTTAATTAATGTAAGTTACATAATGACATGTGGCTAGTGGTTATCATTTTAAAATTGCACATCTATGAAAACACTATGAGATAAAATTAGAAATGTCTGAAAGTAACAACAACAACAGAAGCATTTCTTTCAGGCTTCTGGTCTGCCTGTCACCAGTGCCAAGCTGCTTGGTGACAGACACGCAGTCTGATTTACCTTTGTATCCCCTCTACTGGCTTTCACAGAGTCAAAACATGTAGGATAAATGGATAAATGAATGAATGTGATAAATACACAGGTAACAGAGAAATGAAAGCAAGAAATTTAAGCGATTATTCCTATTTTACCATTTTTTGCTGCCCTTTCTCTGAGGAACAAGCGAGGCAAAGAAAATCATAAAATTTAAAAGCCAGATGAATCCATAATGATCACTTAGCCCAATCTATTTAAAACCAGGCCTAGTGACTTCCAGGAGCTGCCCACTGACCCTCCCTGAAACATCTACTTCAGTCCCAGAGAAGCCCGTCCGCCCAGGATGACCAGAGGCAGTGAGCAACTGCTTCCGTGCACAAAATTCAGAACCTTTTACAGAAAGAAGCTGGGGAGAAAGGAAACAATTCTCTTTGGATAGTGGAATCATTGGTGGTTGAGCCAGACAGACTATATCAAGAGAAACTGGAATGATTTGTGGATTTACCCCAAAATATTACCTACCAAAGTACTTTTAAATAGCCTGATGGCTCATATCTAATGGTACCCTCATAAAATTATCATGAAAAGGATGATTATGGTGATGAGGATAATAATAATACTGAGTGAGTTAACATTTATTTACTGCATACTATTTCCAACATGATACTAAATTCTATATAATTCTTTTATTCAATCCCTTCAATACTATGAGATAGTTCTAGTATTTCCCCATTTCACAGATGAGAAAAAGGAGAGTATAAAGAGCTTGACCTAGGTTATGCAACCAATAAAAGGCGGAAAGAAAATTTCAATTCCTAAAAACCTGAAACTAGAATCGACACCATTAAGTATTATTCTATGCTGTGTCTTTCCTCCATCTCCCTCTTTGGTTTCATTGATTGGTTTATTCATTCAGTAAAATGTTTTGTGCCCCAACTGTGGGCCAGGTACTACCCTAGTCTCAGGGCGTATACTAGTCAGCAAAACAACACAAATTCCTGCCTCCTTGGAATTTTTCTACTACGGGCAAGGACAGACAATGAAGACATTAAGAAAAATATGAAGCTTAATATACAGAAATAAGAAGAAAAAATAAAACAAGGAAGAGGAATATGAAGTGTCAGCAGGTGGGGAAAGGTAGAAATTCTAGGTAGGTCTCACTGAAAAGGTTATATTTGAGAAAAGAAACAAGTGAACTTTATTTTCTGATTATATGTAAAGCCTTCTAATTTTTTTTGTCCTAAAAAATGTTAGCTACTAGTTAACCTTATAATATTGGAATAGTCTTAAGATTTTTAAAAATGCCTGTTATAGAGTGATATTCAGGCGGAGATAGAGCAGTAGAAAACTCAGTACCTCTGCGCATAAAATCATTTCCAAGTGACTCTCTCGATTCTGTGATACTTTAGTGTTTGCTTTTGTAGAACATGAGGATAACGTACTGAATGTTATAGTTGCTACAAAAAAAGGGCACACAGCAGTAACACTGGGAGGTACAGTGTACCAAAGACCTGTCAGGTACAAAATATCCAAGAGCCTGACATAACTGAGGACACCTCAGGAAAGCACACACACAGGCAGCTACGCGTGTGGGGCTGGGAGTAAAAAGAAAGAGAGGGTTCATGGCTGAATTTACGTGCCAGCCCAAATGCGATGTAATTATAAATGTAAATTCAAGGTGGTGCACGTTTCTCTCTCAAAATGAGATTGCAAAAATAATTCAAGAGAGAAAATTTAAATTCCCTGAATGAATTTGGGCAAGAAGCAAAGACTGCTTGCATACCTGGTGCACAATAATTAAGAAATACAGTTAACAATGATACAGACCTCTTTCTGTAGTATTTGAATACAAGATGGGAACTTTTCCTAGTCTGACATGGTGTTCCACAGTTTCGAAGTCAGCATGAGGCCACAGGTTATGGGCTTTATCTGAGAGACACTGCCTCCCCCTGCCTCCCCCTGGGTGCATAACACTCCTCGGGTCATTAAAATACTCACTCCAATCAAAAGGGAAGTGTCCTTTTGTGATCCTTGGCATCACTTCCTGTTTTTTCCTTATAAACTTCCCACCCAAGTTGTGGCATTGTTGGGATGATTGCCTAAAGTAACTTTCCACTACATTGGCAAGTCAGTAAGATTTTCAGTGCATGCACACACCTGATGCCAGTGTCCTCCATGAAGATTGGAAAGACTCGCTGCAACATTAAGTATCAGCCTGATCTTATGATCACCCTGTTGAGAGGTTCATCTTAGATTAAAATATTTTTTCAGAGTGTCACACAACTTTGATTCAATGATTAATTTTTCTGTAAGTTTTCTGAATCCATAGACTTTTAAAAATTTAATTTATTTTAAAAGCACTCAATAAGACTCCTCTTTCCTTCAACATAAAAAATATAATTTGTTTCCTAGATTCTCAGCCTACAAGCTATATTACAAAAGTTTTAGCTTGTCATGATTTATAGTGGTCAAATTATTACACTCATACACATTAACTTTATCATACAGTTATTAAAAGAAAAATATTTAATCAGAAACACTGAGAATTTAGAATGTGTAATGAAATTATTGTCTGCGCATGGGCAAGACTGTAAAGACCTGTTACGTTTGTGGGTGAGTGAGATAAATTACTCTATGTTGGTATTTTTATAACTTGTAAATTAGAACACAGTTTATTTTAAGTATTTTATGTAAGTAGTGGTGAGTTTATGTTAACTACAGACGATTAGATTTGGCTATCTTTCCGAACTTGAACAGATTGTTTTTAGGTCCAGTGTTCTAGCTTATTACAGACCCAAAATGTAACCCTCTGTCTGAATCTTTCTTGTTTTTGTTTTATACCTTCTTGCAGTCACAAAATTATTTTATGAAAAATCAAAGAAAGACCCCAGGAAAATAAATCCAGGTCTAGCTATAGCTTGCTTGTGCAGGCAAGAGGTGAGGAATCTGACCTGTGGAGGTCAAATAGAAGTGAGTCCCGAACCACGTGGCCAGTGCCTAACTCTGACATCATAATCCCTATCATTTTGTCATGAGTTCATCGGTGGTACCTGTCATCCGCAGTGTGGATAATCCACCCTCCTCTGACCTAACTATGCAAGGAAGTTAAGGTCAACCCTTGGGGAAGGGGTACTCTGTCATTTGTTCTAGTTCTGTTTATTTGTGTGGCTATTAGTGACTAAACTAAGCTATCATGGATTTTTATGACATAAATTATGGGGCGATGTATTTATTCTATTTTTAGTCCACATAAATAGTGGATATGGATATGACTTAATACACATTTTTTTTAATGAGAGAGGGTTTGCTGAAATTAGTATTGTACTGATTTTTTTGCAATTTAGAAATAACAAGAAGGATGACGGCAGGAAGCTGGGAAAACCCACACTACCTCACGACCTAGTGACCGGTTGTCAGACATCATGTCAGAGATTTGGGAAGGTTTCAACTATGGCTTTTAAGGTGTACCTACACCTTAGCACCACTAAAAACAAGACAACCGATTTCTATTTAGTGTTGGTAGGATACCAACAGATGATATATACCTTCCAAAAAAATTCACCTACCTAAGTTTTCCATACCCATAAACTCTGAGTAAGTAGAAGAGGATGGCTGTGAATTTGGTTAAAACAGTAAATTCTTTGGGGAAAACGGTTTAAGTGGTGGTCATTTTGACTTCCAACAATGGCAACCAAATGTTATTTTCACCATCCTGCCATTAGAAAAGAAAGATCTGCAACTTAGGGATCAATGACAGCAGCCAGCAAACTTTCTTATTGTGCAACAAACAAGAGGTGGAAACACTGTTGAGTTGACTTCACTCAGAGGTGCAGAAAAATTAAGGTTGACACGAAAATAACTTTGGCTTACATACGACTCACAGCAAATGCTAAATAATGAAAAAATATGTCTTTTAGATCTAAAATTTTCTTGGTTGTGAGAAAATATGGCGCATAAATCATATCAAACTATTCCTGGCATTAGGCCTTCAGGATGCATTTGTTTGAAATCAAGGGCCAAATTGCCTGGAAGAGCGAAAAGCGCTAGATGCCAGCGGAGGCGGGATGCCAGCCTTGGAACTGACACATTATTTCTAGAGAGATCCATGTGCTCGATCCTCGTCTGCCTTCAAAGTGGTTCCCTTGAATTGATTTTGTAAATTAACAATATTAGGCCTTTGATAGGACAGACAGTGCATTAGTCACACTGCTCTTACTTTATCCAGCAAGGAAATCTATTGTTCTTCTGTAAAAAAGTGATCCTGGGGAGGGGTGAGCGTAAATTTTGCCACATCAGGTAAAAGGGGTTGAGTTCAGTTTTCAGGCTGATTTCATGAGGAAGTTTAATAATGAGAGTAAAAAACAATCGATGAGCTAATTCCACTAAACGATTCTTAAAGGGAAGCTGAACAGGCCTGTTTTCACACGTGTGTGTAACCATCGTTGAATAGATGCCAAGCATCAACTGTCCAGTGAGTAAGGGTATAGGGTATGGCAAAAACTCTCAGCAATTTATTGCCAGGATGCTCTAAAAGAAATGGAGGATTTCAGAGAAGGAGAATTTCCACAGATTCATGTTTAAATTCACCATAAGCGATTAATCTTGGTGTTCCATTTTTTGTCCAAGGTCGGTTTTACACACCATGTAAAATTGCTTCTTTTAGAAGAAAGTCTGCTTTTTTTTTTTTTTGTAAAAAAGAAAAAGGGAGGGTGGGAGACGACGGGTCTCCAGGAAAATACTTTATAAAACTTCTTTCACATTAGTTTTTTTGTTCTTTATTTATGGAAGAGTTTAATCCAAACATATCGTGTGAGGGATAATTAAATAGTGTGGAATATAATACAAACTTACACATGGCTACTTGCAGTGAATGATACTGGCTTTCTAAAAACTGCCCTTCTATTTTCAAACTTCTATAAGAGAAGTCTGGACACTTGGTTTTCTGAACCTTCATGTGTTCTGGTTTCTGCAGGAGAATTCTACTTAGATTTTTAAATATATAATATATATTTTATATATTAGAGAACATTTCCCCGGTAAACTTTCAGACTTATTTATTTCAGTGGTAGAAATGATAATGTAAATAATAATAATTATGTTGGTGGAGATAAATATTTTCAGAATCATCCATGGCAGGATTTCTTAAAATTCATTTTGAATTACTTACCTCATAACGTTTATTAGTATTAGGGTACTCAGTGACTTAAAATAAAGGCTAAAGGGAAGAGAGAGCGAACTATTAATGAAGAAAAAACCTTTTCCCCAGTTGAAATGTAATCAAGAGTTTGTGAAAGCTGTAACTGAAAAAAGATTTAAGAGCTTGTTTTTAATCAAAATGGAGAAGCATCCTTTTAAAAAAAAATTAAGAATAAATGTGCTTGTGGGCTCCATTCTTCCTATTTGCAAACAACACTGTGTCCATTCAAATATGTCTTTTTCATTATCTAATATTAAAGACCTGATTATGTAATTGAACTTGACAGATATATATTGGGCATCCCCCATGTGCCAGTTTAGGTTTCTGTTGCCAGCACAGCAAGCTGAGCGAGGCCTGCTTAATCCCACAGACACCCCGACGTGTTGCTCTTTTTTCAGCGTTGGCTTTTACAAAACCACAAAGGGGAACAAATATCACTGTATTGCTTGCCTTCAACCAAAATGCTTTCGCAATTGAAAGATGGGGGCAGTGCAGACACAAAAATGCTTTGAGATCTTTAGATAAATGGTATCATACAGATGTGTATTATTGCTAATTCTTTGTTCTCAATCACTTGTTTTCAAGGACACTAAAATCCATGTAGCTCCTAAAAAAGATAAATAAGGGCAAGTCACTTTTCTTCCTCCAGTCACAGACTAAAGAAATTATTTCAGATAATATATAGCCCTTCAGCCATGGGAGCAGGAAGTGTTTACTGCTGAAGACGGGGTCCCAGTTGGTAAAATAAACGGAAACTTCTGGTTCAGTTTTAGGACCCTCTTTCAAATAAAAACTTCATTTTCTCTACTCAAATAAATTGATTTAATCTTTTATTATTGGCAAAAATATTCATTAAGTTGGGATAGTCATTAAAGAGTACAAAAACATGACTTTGCTCCTTTTTTTTTCCCCCTTAAGGACCAGTAAAGTTTATTTAAAAAGAAAAACCTAAAACCACCAAAAAAGCTGTGGCATTTTATTCTCTGATAACCTTTAAAACTGGTTCAGGCTCATCAGTTTGGAGTCCTTTAAGTGTGTCCCTATTTGAAAATGGGCCCCAGTGTCACTCTCTTAATAGCGAGAAAGTTGAGAAAGTAGGGAAATGGAGCAAAAAGATGATTATTTCATATGGGGCAAATACTTTTTTAATTAAAAAAAGTAAAGAAAATTTTTAAAAAGCCAAAACATGATAAAATTATCTAAACTTTCATATATTCTTTTTCTATTTTCATGCTTTCTGTTTTTTGATCTTCCAAAATACTTATGAGATTGAAAATAAACTTAACTCTACTTTTCAATGGTGTATTTGTCACTTTTTTATTACTATAAAGACCCATTAATTCAACAGATACATTTTTGAGTACTTACAACATGCCTAAGGTCAAGAATAAAACAAATACACAATATTTTTGCCCTCATGGAGCTTCCGTTCCTGTGGTAAAAATTTATATTCTATCAGTAAATAAATAAGCAAATTCTAGATAGTGAAAAGTGCCAAGAAAGAAATAAAATGAGGTGATGTGACAGTGCTTGGAGAATGCTGAGGGGGCTATTTCAAAGGGGGAGACGAGCTAAGGTTCCCTGAAAACGGGTTGTTTGAATGAGGCCTGAATGAAAGGAGCTGGTGAGGTCAAAACCAGGCACGTGAGCATTCCGGGCAGAGGGGCAGCAGGTGCAAAGGCCCTGAGGCAAGAAGGAATTTGCCATATTTGAGGATCATTGGAAAGGCCAAGGTCACAGCAAGCAAGGGAGGGAGGTAGAACAAAGGAGGCCAATGGTCTAAGACGGGGCTAGATCTGTTAGTGCAGTGGTCACAGAGCAGAGGTGGCTGATGTACTTTGGTTGCCTATATAGCTATGTCTTCACACTGTTTTAAAGGACAGTGCAAGTGGTCACTTGTAAAATTTGGTCCCCTTGTAAGCAGTTGAGCATATGTTGTTTTTCACCCTGCCCATTTCATTCCTGGACATAACAGCTGCAAGTCCTGTTCTGGAGGGATGAGAGTACGGTAGGGCTGTGTAGGTCATGGTATAAAGAGTCTCGATCAGGATGCAGCAGGAAGCTATCAGAGCATTTTGGCAGGGAGATGGCATGATCCAGTTACATTGTCTAAAGGTTGCCCTGGTTTCTGTGAGGAGAACCAATTGTAGGGATGTTAGTGGAGAGATTGCTGCAGTAAGCAGTACTAGCTTTGAAGAGTGTAGTAGAAGGAGAGAGAAGAGAAATGTGGACAGTTTCTAGATATATTTTAAAGAAAGAACTCCCCCGAAGTGTTTCTGATGGATTGGAGGCAGGTAGAGAGAACAAGAGAAGTCATGTGTAACTCCTATGTGTTTGGCTTGAGAAAATAGGTGACAGTGCAGTCATTTTGGGGCTAGGGGTGGCTGAGAAAAGAGACTACTGGTGAGAAATGGATGGGGAGGGAGGTGCTTCAAGATTCCATATGGTGGAAACTAAATTTGAGATGTCTATTAAACATGCAGGAGCTGTCAAGTCAGCAACTGGAAATAAAGGTCTGAAACTCGAAAATAAGGTTAGAATTGAAGGCACAAATTTGGAAGTCATGAGAGTAGATGGTTGTTAAAGTTCTGGAACTAGATGCAGTATCTTAAGAAGAGAACGTCAAGAAAGCAAGGGCTTAACTCTGAACTCCTGGATACTACCACATCTAAGGGAAGAGTCAGTAAAGGAGACAAAGTAGCTCTCTGTGAAATAAGAGAAAAAGCAGCAGTGTTATGTCATGAAAGTCTGAGGAAGAGCAGATTTTAAGAAAAGAGGTAGTGGTCAGTGAGAAAGATGGAATCAGAGAGGTAGCCATTGATTGGTTCATTTGATAAGAACACAGAAACATGGAGGAGACGCCTACTTTCCCTGTCAGACAGAAACAGTAGATGATGAGCAGGTATACTGCCTAAATAATTGGGATGGTTGATATGTATTAAGGTGTTGGGTTTTTTTTAGTGTTTGTTTCTTGTCTTCGTTTTTTGCTAACCTGTGCAACCATTCAAATAATGTCCTAGGCTCCAAAGGGCGACATTTAGGCCCATGAAAGTAGAAAAATATATCTGGAAAGAGAGAGGCCTCGTATAGTCTTGGTGAGAATATATAGTGGCGCTTCCTTTCTGAGAAATAGATTAGAAGCTTCTTACTGTATAAAAGGTCAGTCAGGAAAAAGTCCAGCCATCGTTAATATAACAAGAACAGTTTGTGCAACATTCATGTAACCTGGCAGCCAAGGAGAGTGGACTGGAATGTGCATGTGTGAACAGTGATGATTTCACTGTACTAGTCAGTGGGGGCAGTAGATACCATTGAGTGAGCATGTGTACTGTGTGGCCATCGCAGTCAAAATGACTGAGCGAGTAGAGCAAAGACTCTACATAAATTTTTGCATTAAGCTTGAACATTCCTCCACAGAAACTATTCAGATGATTTAGAAGGCTGCAGGTTTGGGCAACTGGTGATTGGCAGCTTCATCACAATAACACACCTGCTTGTGCATAATATCTCCTGCAGAATTTTTTGGTGAAACATCAAATCTCCCAGGTGACTCAGCCCCCATACAGCCCAGATTTGGTGCCCTGTGACCTCTGACTTTTCCCCAGACTAAAATCACCTTTGGAAGGGAAGAGATTTCCGATTGTCAATGAGATTCTGGAAAATACAACAGAGCAGCTGATGGGGATTGGTAAAGTGTGAGGTCCCAAGGTGCCTACTTTGAAGGGAACTGGATGTCATTGTCCTATGTACAAAGTTTATTGTATCTTGTATCTTCTTCAATATATGTCTCTATTTTCCATATTACAGGGCTGGATACCTTCTGAACAGACCTCATAGTCCAGTTCCTATATATTCAGTCTTAGATATTTACCCAAGAAAAATGAAAATATAGGGTCCTCAAAAAGCCATGCATACATGTTTCACTGTATTGTTAATCATAATACCAGGAAACTGGAAACTACACAAGTATCCATTAGTAGTTGAATGACTAAACAGCTTTGGCCTTTTTTACACTGGAATACTACTCAACAATATAGGAATGACTATCTACATATAAACCATGCAATGTCTAAATCTCTCAGATCTTGTGCTAACTGAAAAGAATACATATTCTGATTATATTTCTGTGAATTTCTAGACCAAGGAAACTAATCTGTACTGAATAATATTGAAAAACTAATATATACTGATCAATAATTGCCTGGGGTGGGTTGTGAAAAAGAGGGAATTAATTGGAAAGGGACACAAAAAGGCTCTCTGGGGAAATGGGACTGTTCTATGTCTCATTGGGATGGTGGTAACTTGGTTATTTACATTTATCAAAAGTTATTGACCTACTCAGTTGAAATGAATAAATTACATCTCAGTAAAATTGACTGATTAACTAAGAGAGAGAAAATCTGAGATTGCTGATTCTCCTGATTAGATTTTTTTAGCTCCAAGTCAATTTCCTATAACAGTTGTGAGATAATCTCCTTCTTGATTACTTTGAGAAAACTTTTTTTTTACTGTTTAATGTCTGTCATTATGTCAGTCATTACTGATATCTATTATACATTGCATAGATTATTTTCCATAGAACCCATAACAGCAATGTCTCCATGACTTTAGAAATATGCTTCTTCACCTCTACATGGTCATTTTGATCTTTTTTATTAAATTATAAAGTACTTTAAATAAAATATATCTAAATGTGTCCTAAGAGCTGACATTCTAAGTTTAAGATATCTATAACAGTGCTATCGACTTGACATCATTTATGGCTCTAATTCTACACTCTTTCCTTTGCTATTAAACTGATTTCTTAAGTCAAAAATAGAAACTGTTATAACCTTTTATTTTATAGATAGATAACTGGAGGGAGGACTTTTATATAAGCCACACCACAAATTTCAATAACTATACCAAATTCTTTTGCTTAAAAGATTGATAGTATGTATATATGGATATCTACAAGAGTTCATTATAAGAGCAAGATCAGGGCTTTGGCACAGAATTGAACTTGAACCTCAGATTTGCTACTAACCAGCCTTGTAAACTTGGGCAAGTTCCTTACGCTTACTGAATTTTAATTTGCTTATCTGTGAAGAAGTAATGATTACCTTTCTATCTTGTTATAAGCTTTAAAGACAATATGTCATATTTCTAGAACACTGCCTGGCTTGTGACAGGGATTCAAATAGGAGTTGAAATTCTATACATTGTCACTTCTGTTGTTACTTCCGCTGTGCACATGATCAGCACGGTGGGGCTGGTGAGCGACCAAGGAAGCACTGCTTCTGAATGCCTGAAGGACTGCAGATATTAGGTAGAAGTGTCTCTGGATTCCAAACTACAGCCTTTTCAATGACCAGGCAACAATTGATGGATTTTAACAGAAGGCATAAGCAATTAGGCATTACCTAAAGCTTTTGTGGTGCTCATGATTTTTGAGCTTTTAAAATAGGATGTTAAGAAAAATCATTAATATCATCTATACTAAGAAGAAGTCTCTCGTCTTAGAAATCGATATAGATTTTCACTTACATATAATATAAACACATCATATACTCTGCACATGCATATGTATACAGTGTATGTAGTAGTTTTTTGTTTGTTTGTTTACTTAAGAAAATTAGGTCTTTAGATCTTGCTCTAGCAGGATACTGAAAGCTAATAAAAGTTCCTGTTACTCTGTAGAATTATGTATAGTCTTTACTTTCACATCATATCTATATTTCTTAAAATAGTGTTCTATACTAGTAATTGCTTCTCTTCTGATGTTACCAGGTACTAATTACAGTTGTCGCTCTGCACCACTCAGCTCTTATTGTAAATGTGACTTCCGTCCTCTGTGTGTCCAGATGGGATATTCTGAGATAGTCACTTCTTCCTGAGGATATGAAACTCCTTTCCAGGAAACACTGAGAACTATTCTTAACCTGGAGCCCTATACATCTTGTGTCATCCTTCAGAGATACTGTACCTTTCCCTGCTGCCTGACCAGTCATTTATATGCTCGCTGTTTATTTCCCAGCTATTTTAGGAAGATCTTTCTTCCTCAATGATGAAAGCACATTACCATTAAGCGAGTAACGACGGAGAGTCTTATAGCCCCTTTGTTTGGGAAAGAAGTCACTGTGTTTCAAGATCCTTTTGTTTTTTCCCCTGTATCATCTTGTTTATCTAGAAACAGTTTTAAACTGCTTTTAAAGCCATTTTCTATCACACATCATTTTCATACCCCAAAATATGTTTACTATTTCCATTTGACTGTAATAAAATCATCAAATTACTTCTGGATAGGTTCTCGGTAACCCCAGCAATACCCTAGTATTATCTAGGGAATTGTTTTTCAACTTAAGCCTGGGGCTCACACTTAGAAATTCTGATCTAATCAATCTGTTGTGGGTCCCAGGCTTAACCATTTTCAGCACTATGGAGGTGATTCTTAAGTGAACCAGAAGTTTGAGAACCAGTGTTGTAGGTGCAAAACACTTTTGCAGGCTTTCAAATGCCACACCCTTGGGAATAAAAGAGGTTTTCTCGTACCTTCCAAGAGTCACTGAATGTAGAGCTAGGCTCTCTTTAAATCCAATGGGAAGGGGGTAAACAAAGCCATAGTTGCCGAAGAACTTGATTTTTTAGCGTTTCCTGTTTATTTTCCACTGAGGTCATCTTTCTCTCAACAGAGAATTACCCGAGTAAAGGAACTTATGTTGAAGGACAATGTGCTGATGGTGCAGGGAGGGAAAGGTGTAAGATCCGTCTTTACTTTTATCCCAACCTTACCACGAACAGGCTTGGATTCCTGGGCACGGTAATCTCTGGGCAGGATTATCAAACATAAATGCATCAGGGCCAGGAAGGTAACGCAGGAAGCGGGAAGAACGGCCACTGGCACTGCGGAGGACTTGCTCCCATTCTATAGGGGACGGTGGCTACTGAGCCCCCAGTTAATTGTTTCTCCTGGAGAATTTAAATGTTGCCCAAAGAGAAATAGAAATTCTCCTTTTGGGGTGAAATTGTCCAATTACTTATTACCGACATCATTTGATGTCAGGCTTTTATGTGCCTTATTCATATTGTGGGCTAAATTTTGCCTTCACGCCACCAGTTTGCAACGTCTGGGTTATATGAGTTCTAAAATTCTTTTATTTCTAACATCCTAACGTTCTAAGGGGTTTAATTTAGACAAAACACAAAAATACTCCCTTAAGATAAATAGCTTCTATTGGAATACATGCTTATATTAATTTTCATTTTCCTGAACCTTTCCATTTACCACCCCCCTTCCCCCTACTGGTCCTGGCAGCTAACCCTTCCTATTCTGACCCATCCTCGAGCTGACACCTCAAGAATTTATACAACTATTGCTAATACACCGTATTTATAATATATCGAGGATCCTGGTATTATGTCAGAGGAAAACCTTGTCTTAAGTTTTCAGAAGGGAATGGAATGTACAGTACAGTGTGGCCTATAAATCATTTTCAAATTAGTATTCTGTACATCTGGAGAAGAGTACATTTCTACTCATGCATAAATTGCCTATGAACACATTTCAAAAACCTACGCTTAATCTTAGCAATGAACATTCAAAAAGTAAATTAATATCTTAAAGGGGAAGAAATACAGTATATTAAACAGGAACCTACTAGAAACTCGATAGTTAAGAGTCTGTCAGCATTTCCATTATAAACCCTGTTTTTGAGGGGTTTATAACTCACTTATAAAATTCATTGTAGCCTGGGACTTGGCATGTAAGGCCTCAGCCCGGCAGCTTGACATTATAGTAGGTCTGAAGGACCTCAGATTCTTGTCAACGGGATACTATTTTAAAGCTCCAAGATGAGGTCTAAATAAAGAGAGCGAGAGTGATTTAAACCCACTGAATCCAGGAATTGCGAAGCAAAAACTGAAATAAGTGCTCTAAGATCGCAGGTTGTGGCTTCGTTTTGCAGAACCCCACAACGTTGTCAATTCCATTGTCCATCTTGTACTGCGTAGGGCGAAGTCGGCTTCATTTTCTTGTCTGGGTCACACTCAATGTAACTTTAATTCTCCTTTTAATAGCTTAATATATTGTCTGTTGAGGTTATGGGTTTGGATTCAAGTTTATAAATGAGGCTAATTAACACTGAACTTGTAACTCTTTTTCTTTTTCTTTCCATTTGAAACCAGGTATTCTTAGGAAGTAGGAAGAGAATATAAAAATGTCTTAGGCCATTGTAAATTTTTTGTGTAGATAGCTCTGTTAAATGATACACGTCTAAATTAGCACAATATGTATTTATTTTAAATATTGATCTTTAAGGGAGTAACAATAAATCTGAATATTCTTTTGCATTGCAGTTTACATTAGGTCTACTATAGATTAAGAGAGACAGTTGCCTTGTAAATTTGCTTGCAGAGTAAGCAGGGGCATATAAATAATTCTGTTTCCAATTATGCAAAACAACGATGATAAACTATTGGGAGCTGGGATGATCGTGCAGAGCTTGGCTGAATCACAGACCCAGAGCCGGTCTGTGAGTAGCTGATGTGCAGCTGGTGATTGGGACTATTGTTTGTATCAGGAAATGAATGAAAAAGTGGCACAGAACAAGATTCTATAAATGTAGCTCCATCAAGATGCAGTTCCTTTCCAGCTGTAAAGTTTCTAAAGAGTTACAAAACTATTTAAAAACATAAAAACATAATTGTTTCGCTTGGTAATGGTACCAATTTGTCTGTAACAATGTTAAGTATGTTGTGGTAACCTTCATGGGGAAAAGCCCAATGGATGGACTTGGTTGTGGTTTGGGGTTTCCACCTTCTCCCAGTAGTGGTTCTTAGGCTGCGGCATGAACTGGCCTTTGAACAATGTGATAGCTGAACTAAATTTCAACTAGGAATGTTAAAACATAATGGCTGAAGATGAAGAATAAATTTACACCCAGGCCATGTAATGCCAAGGCCAAGATCAACCCATTCTCCTTAATGTTCTCATCATCTATTCAGAAGTGCAAATAGTCACATGGAAATGAGGTTGGTTGAAATGTTCAGCTTTTATTGAAAAACACATCCCCAAAGCAGCTGAGAAATACATTCATTTTGGTCTTTCCATTTGACAAGGCTCATTCTCCCAAGTAAAATACTAAGAATGCAATGACAGCAACGGAAGCCGTTCCATTTCCTCTTCTGACTTCAATCTCTCCCTAGGAAAAATATTTCTGAAATGCTATAATGTGTGTGTATTGACGCTCTTACTTAGATTTTTAAATAGGTTTCAACTTTTATTTATTCTCTATGTACAGCAAAGTTCTTTTAATGGCTATTTAAAAGGGTGTTTATTATTTTAATGATTAACTATGATTATTATAACCATATAATGCTTTTCAGTTTATAAAGTGTGTTCACGTTCATTATTACATTATAGCATTGCCATTATTATAAGAACTTGAAGAAATTAGTTGGATCAATTTTTTTTTTATCCCAATTTTTAAACGATAAAAGAAGTTCAGTGAGGTTAAGTCGTATGTCCATGTTTATACATCTAGTTAAGTGTCAAGCCCAGACTCCAGTCGGGCTATTTGAATTCTAAAGGCCATGTTCTCCCCCACCGTGGTTTTAAAATACTCTGTTTTTAAACAGGGCTGCAGTTAGCAAAGGGAATCCCATGAAAGATGTGTGCAGATTGATTGATGTAATGCATATCAAGGGTTCTCGCTATTCATTTTTGTACCGCTTCCTGTGGAGGTAACGTGGGCAGTGTAAACCACTGACGGTTCTGAAGTCCGGTTTTATTCAGTGGTTCCAACAAAGTTCATGAGGTCCCCGTGACCATGCTTACCTTCAATGAGACATGAAAATACCTAGTAAAATAGTCATAAGGTGGGAGGCAAGAGGAAGTTGGTGAGAAACGACAGGATGATGGCTCTGTTTATTTCAGGGCTCTTTTTGGTTTGCCATTGTAGAATTTTATTTGATCATTTTTTGCAGTCACTTGTATATTACATTTTAAGAATATATGCCTAATAAACCCACCTGCTTGGTTGGCAGAGCTCATTTTGATTCTCGGAAAGCCGGACTTCATTGTTAATTTAAGTTTTTTTCACTAGTGACAAGATATTTTACTAGGTACTCTTTGTACTGAAAGAGCTTTGGGGAGTGAGGATTAGGGAGAATTTCTTGAGGTGAGTGGAAACGGAAGCGCTCCACCGTACCATAGCTCCCTGGACATCGGTATGTTCCCGCATGACAGTTGGTTAGTGAGGACTGTCCTACAGGTGTGATAACTCTATTAAAAGTGTAAAGGCTTCTGTATGCATATCTCAGGAAATCCAGGATATTAGATAACTGCATTGGAATAAAACTTTGCGTGCTGGAATCTTGATATAAAAGAAAGCTTCAAAGTTTAACAAATAATATGGAGTTTAGTCTATTTTATTTTAAGATTTGGATTTAGTAAAGGGTTTTCTGGCCAATCTGGGAAGGAAAACACTCTATAGTAAAATAAAAAACTAATGACTGCTTACACCTAATTTGATGATTGCCACCCAAAATTATTTTCCCCAGTTATATATCAATTATTAGGCTTGCTTTTCCAAGTCCAAATATTATATGATGAGGAAATGTTCTGACTCTAAATGGTTTTAATTAAAAAACCAACTTTTTTTAAAGGTGGTAAGGAAGTATATTTTTTGTCTTCACTTTTTGTTTTTTGTGCACATGGTTTTCAAGAAAAAGGAAAGTAATGATTATAGTAAATTACAGGAGTCAGGCAGTGTGGTAATTAACAGGTAATTATCAATAAACAATTTAACCACAAAGCTTGGATCCCACCTACCACTTGTCAACAATAAAAGCTTAGTAACTCCACATGCCATTGGAAACAGAGTCTACAGGGAGCCCCAGAAAGGACTGCTAATATAAATAAACAATCCTTTCTTGGGAGAATACACAAAGGCCAGGCTGTGAGTGACCACATAGAAGAAGGAAAGAAAAATCTAGTAGACAGGAAAAATATTAGGAAACCAAACATTTGGTTTCAGATTTAGGAAAAAAATATGAATGTACTTGGTACGGAAGCCAGAAAAATTATCTATGAATGTCTTTCTCATCCCATACATAAATTTTGTTTCTCTAAGCATGGTTAGAAATGTAAGATTATTTAGCTAAGCTGGCATTTTGACACAGGAAAAAGTGGACCTTATCCAGGTTTAAATATAGTCAGCATGCTTTATAGATTGAATGATTGGTGAATAATACACCATAAAATGTATTTATTATGGAAGTCTACAACTAGATTTTGAAAGTACCACTAAATTTTATACAAACCTTGATTTGGAAACTCTTCCTTTTTAAAATGAGCCAGGTCTCTATTAGTATAGCTTGAGGGGCTGAAGGTTTCTAATTAACTAGTGAAAAAAGGAACAATTTAATTCAGGCAACAAAACCTGACCCTACATAAAATGAATAATAATATAACCCTCTATTTCTATTTCATTTTAACTCTGTAATGTGGTATTGGGATATTGTGTGGAAATTGCTGAATCAGGGATTGAATTTCATTCTAGAAGAGATTTTCTCTTTCTGAATTTTATTTTATTTTGTCTATACACACACGAGTCTTGTGTGTCTAAAATGACAGTTGAATATGTCATAATCAAATGCACTTATTGAATATTATCAGCACCTGGTGAAGTGCTAGGCATAATGCAAAATGCATTAAGTAAATATGTTCTCTGTCATCTAAGGTGTGAGAGATAAAACTGTCATAGAACACGTTTGAAAGATGTACATGCAACTGAATAAACATTGAGCAGATGTACATATTCAATAAAGATTTCATTATCTGCAGGCCAAGGGGTAAATGTATATTGTGGAGTGATGAGAATAAGACAGCTTGTGGGAGTTGCAAGATTAGATAAGGGAGTCTTGAGGAGAAATCACCATCTTCCCGCTGATTAGTTAGAAGAGTCTTTGGGCAAGAGGAGGCAGTCTACGTAGCCTTTGAATGACGGTCTGCGACAGGCCTGGCACAGCAGGGGTGGAGAGACCGTTCCTGGAGGGGGAGGGCAAAGCGAGGATGATGACATTATGGGCTCACTAAGAGGTGCCAGCCTGTTCAATGGTGCTAAGTTGTTTAGGAAGGACCTTACTCTACAGCAACAATTTTAATTTTCCATGTGATATTTAGAGCCCTTCAAGACCTAATTGCCAAAATACCTCACTCTCCTGAGCTCTGCCTTTTGCCTGAACTTCACCTAAGATCGTTTTCATTTTCTCTCTTGCTTGGCATTATGTCTGCCTAAATTTTTTCCTTCAGATTGCCCACATCCAATTGCATTCATTAGAACTTCACTAAATGCCAAGCTTCCCATGGCTTTCTTAATTCCTTTTTGAATTCTTTTTTTAGACAAACCTAGATCTTGTTTAAAAACCCTCCCACTGTGTCTTCTGTTACAAAAATAATAATAATAATTAAATAAAAAGTGAGGTTTGGATACATCTATCATTTAATTTGAAATTACATATGAATATGGAGACAAAAAGTGACTTTGAAAGATCGATTTTCAAATTTTGATTTAAGAACTGTGTTATTAGCCGAAATAATATGAACGGAGTCCATGCTTGTGACCTTTGCAAAGTCTAGTCAATTATTGCAGCAGAGCAGGGAACCAAGGAATGGCTTTGAATTGGCCAGACCCAAACTGATTTAAGTTTGCATGTGGTTACATAGACATTAGTTAAAAATAATTAATGCTGTCTTTGACCTTTGAAATGAGGAAGGGCGTTCATGGTTCTCCCCCAACTCCCACTCCATACATGTGAATCTAATTAACTCATTTCTTTACTTAAAATAGAGAACATTTTAGTATGCCTTGATATTAAATATCTTGAATAATATAAGCAAAGTTGTATTCTTCCTGAATGGATGCTGTCAACAACTTTCCCTGGGATATTTACAGCATACATTTTTCACAGTTCAACAGCTGACTTTTAAAAACATGTCCCTATATAGTGTACGTTTTATGAATCAACCACTAATCAAATCTCTTTGGCACAGTTTGGCAAGATCCCCTTGGGATTGTTATGAGAAGATCATTTATCATTCCCCTTCCAGGTTTTGATAAGACCCAGAAATGGGTACAGTTATGTTATTGCGTATGTTAAACACATAGTGTTTTAGGGAGGAATTTCTAAATTGTATTACAATGTTTTGCTACTAGAAAGGAGACTGATATGCTCTCTCTTCCCTTTTCCTCCCGTCATTGTTTCTTCTCCACCAATACCACTGCAGTATGAAAGAGGAGGATCCCTGTTACCAGGAATTCACTCAGCTGTTGCTGGGGTGCAGACAAAAGGGAGAAAGCAGAGGTATCCCCAAAGCAAACAGTAACTGATAACGTAGCCTTTGTTTTGTTCTTCGTTGTTTCCAAAATTATTTCTAGTTCAGGTATATTGGGGGAGGGGGGTAAAAAGTATGCTCCATGTTTTTCCAAATATCACAGTTTTAAATCAACCAGTGAAAGACTACTAAATGGGACATGGGAGATACATAAGGGAAAGGTACAGAGGAAACCATCAACAAATATTGGTGGATGAATGAATAAACGAACCCCATCTGGCCCTTGGTACATGCCATCCTTGGTTGTTTCCTCTTCTTTGTCTAGAAAACTTTATTTGTCATTTGGGTTCCCATTTCATTGCTACTTCACAGAAAGGACTCTCCAGCCAGATCTTCACAGACTAAATTATGTTCCAATTATTTGTTACCATAGACATTAAATTTCCACCATATCTTTTATCTATGTTATTGGAATTCAGTGTTCAATGCCTATCTCCTCCACTGCTCGGGCTTATTATAAGTGTGATATCCTGTCCTCACCACCCAGTACAGTAGCTGGCAAATGAGCACTTGAACCTGGAAAATTCAGAAAGAAGAGTGGCCAGGAAATAGATTTCAACTGGAAAGAACAACAACAACAACAAAACAACCCAAAAACAAAAAACAGATAAACAGTGGGTAACGTCTACAAAGAAAAAGAACCCACAGTAAGGGAAGAAATTAGATAAAGGAAGAGAAGCTTGAAAAGGAATGAGGGGAAGAGGAATCAAGACTTTGCAATGGGATCTCCATGCCTAAGTCATGGGGGAAGTTATGGCACCAAAATAGGGGGAGGAAGTAGGTAAACACCAAGGGAAGAAAAGAATAATTCACAGGAATATTCGACCAGAATTTAATAGAGAAAACATACTATAACAAGGAAGATTTTAATTTCTGAATTTTATTCCCTGGGCACGGAGAGAAAAGTGGAATTAGAGTTTGCTATAAAGATTTGATTTAAGGTCTGTGTTTATCCCCACAGTAAAACTCAACTATGGTAATAAGTAAATATAAAATATCAAACCATTTTAATAAAGAAGGTATCTGTTGTTATGAATTGCTCTCAGCAACTGGACATCACTTTTTATTGTCATAGGAGTTATAAGTAGTTTACATATATTTTAAATAAAGTTTTATTTTTTAGCATTCACATATAATTTTTATAAATCCAGTTTAATGTTGGTGAATAAAATCCATGTTTTAGGATTTCTATGAAAACACGTTCCTTATAACATTTGCATGAAGGGGACCAGATTTGGTATTTGATTTAACGAATCTGCCACCCATGGAGGTGTGCTTTACAACGGACTTTTTGCTCTGCCTCCAATTAGAAAGCTACAGCCCACAAGAAATGCCACAGAAGAGCAGTGATAAGCCAAATACCTGTCATAATATTACATTGTTACTTCTCTTTTGGGGGTGGGGGAGGTAAAATATAATGTCGACACAGTGCTAAACCATGTTTTTTATAAAAAGGCCGTCATTTCCAGACCTCCTTAACCCTTAGTCTTTATTGAGCTCACTTCACAAACCTGAAGTGTCTTCTTAGTTGACACACATAAGATGAGTGCGTACACCCTCATTACCTGCAAGTACATTTCCCTTTCTGTAGATCGTTCTCAGACGCACCTCCATGAATAGAGAATTTTATGTTGTAAATTTCAGCGTCTTGAGACTCTAATATAGATCAGCAGTCTTTAGAAACACACAATGTGAGATGGTCACTAACGTTGTCAATGAAATAGCCTTGTCCTCACATAAACATGGCTCAGATCCAAAGCTGCTAGAAAAATCTGCCTTGAAGCCGTTGAAGGCCATGGGTGAGCAGACGCCATCTGATACCACAACTCTGTTGGTTTACTTTAGGTCATGTGTAGCGCTTCATTTTTATTTAAAGTTTGAATACTTCTCATTTTTGTTTTGTCCTGTTGCCGCTGAATAAGTCCCTTTTTTCAAAACTTCCCAATCAGCAATTCCAAAATGAGAGAAATGGTTATTACATGAACTAAGAAAAAAACAAAACAAGACCATGTCTCATTAAAACTTTCCAAAACTTGTGAAGCATTCTAAAGCGTAAGGGATGTGTGTATGGTAGGTGTGTGTTTGTGTATTTATCACAAACCATTTTGAGCCTCTAACAACTTAATTTTTTAAACTAAGGCTTTGTTGTTTTGAAATTTTTCTTTTCTCTTACTTAGAAAATGATATCTCAGGACATAAGATACCTGAGAATTGGGAAGGAAACATTAGAACTTATGAGCATCAAGTGAAATATAGATATAAAATGCTATCTCATGCAGGTCAGTCACATTTAAAATTATGTTTCCTTTAGCGAAGAATGTACCCACCGATAAGCTATCTCATATAATCAATGGGCATGACTTCCTGTGAACTCTGCTCATGCTGAATCCCTATAGTTAGTAATTCTAGGAGAGAAGAAACTTGAAATACTCTCTTCTATTTGATAACTATAGAATTCTGGCTAAGTATGAGGTTTAGCCAGAGAGCATATTGGTTTCAGCAGACTATGGTAAAGTTAATTAAGGATGATTAATGGAGCATTTTCCTTCCAATGATATCTGTGACAGAACAAAGCTGTCTGAGGCTTGTCAAGCAGAATTTGAGTTGAATGAGTATTTATGTGATCAAATCTGAAGGCTGCCTCTTGACAGAGCAAGGATTCATCAATCAATTGCTCTGGCTTGCAGTGGTGGGAAATTGGTCTATCCGAGTAGGTTCTGCTCCCATCCCCCATTCTTTTTCATTCAATCATCCCTCAGGCTACAATGCATCTTTAGCTTTTACTTCTGACCACCTTAAAGGCTATCAGAGAAAAGTAAAGGCAAGAGCAAAAACATCTATTATGATGGTTATTTCTCAGCTGAACTCATGCAATTGATTTCTTTTAAGCAGAGGGTTATAAAGTGACACAGGCCTGTAAAGGAATTAATTGGCATTAATAAAAGTTATTTTACAGCCTGGTGAGAAATGCTTGTGGGCTGGGTCAAAAACTATCTATCACATCGATGTACCCTTTTTTGTGCTTGTACCTTTATTCTTTGTAAAATTGGAATCCATTTCTTAAGCATCTGTAAAGTTAGTTAATTCTAAGGGTAGACCGAAGAAGAACGAACACAGGCCTTGCATCAGGTTTGTAAATTTTAGCCATATTCTACAATCTGCAGTGGTCAGATTTGGGTTCTACATGTGATGGCCACTGGCTCTGCCAGAAAAGGCACTGCTGGCCAGATCTACCTGGGCGACACGCACATTGTCACTCAAGATATCTAGTCTTGTTAATTCAGTGGAACAGTGACAGTGCAGAGGTACGATCAGGAATTAACTAAAATAGCAACAGTCATTTTGTGAGGTTTAGGCAAGTGACTTTGCATGGATTATCTGATTTGATACTCACGAAAAACTCCTGCAAACAGGGAGCTGTAGGGGTTCCTGTTCATCAGATGTGGAAATTGAGGTTAAAAAAGTTTTTGCAATTTACTAGAATAATATGGGATACCTGGTTGAGATGGGACATGGGTTCAATTCCGGGCACTGCCACTGCACCTTTCTCTTGTGGATTGGGATCTTTCGGGGCCATAGCTAACTGCTCATTTGCTCTCTGAAATGATGGCACAGTATTTGTACCCAGAATATAAGTGTAATCATGTGAGTTTTTAATGGCCAATGACACTTGAGCAAGTTCAGTCTGGTATTATGTTGGCTGATGATATATTTAATTACGAGGTTGAACGACTGAAACGTGAAGTAAAATATTTCTGGCACAGCTAGGCACTAGGACCCTCCGTGATTTCAGGAGTACCACCCAACTGCAGAGAGTCTCTTCCTAGTGTCAGCATGAGAAATACACAAATCCTCCTTCCTAGAAAAGTAACCCCGGCAACTCCTGAGACTCGCTGTTGTCCACAAGAAAAAATATATATACATACACGCCCATACTATTGTTGTTCTTGATATTTATTATGTTTATAAAGTGGCATTTTTTTAAAAATTTGGTTTTTATATAGTAGAGACAATACCCTTGGTTATTTATCAGTAAATTTCACTGATTTCCCAGATCATACTTATTCATCTTGAAATGTTCAATCATTGATTTTATAATCTACATTCTCACCATCTTTGGGAAGCATGTATGAGCAATTATACAATGAAGTTCATATTCAGTTTTATGTAAAGGTGTTGTAATCACTTGTCAATATAGTATTAGTAATTTGGAGTAAAATTTTGAACAAAGACTTTTTTCAGAGAGATATAAAGAGGAAAATGATTTAATAAAAGGATTGTCTAGATCAATTTAAACTGATACTGGTTTCCTTCTATGTATACATAAACACAAATGCTGATTTGATTTTTGTCTCTAAATTATAATAATGAGTTTAGATTTCTAAATTCTTTTTAAATTTTCAAGGTAAGCTTTAGCGTTTTGGCTGTCATATCTTTGAAAATTACCTTTATTATTTAATATTTCTTTCTTCTGGTATTTTTCTGTGAAAATATTAAAGGGTTGTACTTTCATTTGTTTTCTTTTTCCCCATATTTTTGCATAACAATGTTGAAGACCTCTTTTGTCTAAGCATTTTTCAGACTCATAATTCTTTATTCTATAAAATGTTTTCGGATACAAAAATTTACTTCTTTTAGCTTTGGAGGAAAAATCCAAAGAGCAGAAAGAGCTGATTCAAAGACAGTAACATAAAGAACTGAACTCCTCCGTCCTTAGTTTATCCGTTCTGCCCATTTGGTGACATCATCAATGCCAGACATGTTCAGCAAATGCTGAGTAGTGAACTATTTTTTTCCCTTGTGATGTGCACGATATTTTAAAGAATACTCCTGGATTATACTAGCTTCATGGATAACCATATTACCGCCTGCGCTATAGAACTTGCAGTTAACCAAAATCTTTGTGACTGTGTCATGAGAACTATGATTAACTCAGGTCTTTCTCCAGTCAGTTTCTTAGACATAGGTGCTAGATATTCATATCTGTTAAATTAAAAAAATTTATTTAGACACATAGCTCTGACCTGGTCATATAATCTAATATGTAGGTTCTGTTATTTCATGGTCTTTCTACTTTCATCCCAGACCTGTTCCCTCCCTCAAGCTATGTCACCGATATCATTCCCTCACCCCTTCATCCAAGTCACTGATAAAATGTCTGAACGCAATAGGGCAATTTCCAGGTTGCTGTTGAACCATTGGTTATCCTTGTTTGTATATACTTGAGTTCAAATGTCCAAAAGACTCCGATGATTAAAATAAATAAACAAGATATCACTTTATGGTGTGGATGAAGCCATGATGTTGTCTTCCAAATTAGAGTAATAGTGTAGGTAACAATAATTCAGGGAGGGTTTGGGGCAGGTTTGGTAAATTGCACTATAATTGAAAAATTGATATTCATACTATCTGTGAAAGTATGAGAGCACCCCAATTGGAGTAGACAATTTAGTCATTCAATAAATATCCTTAATTACTAAACTTTCTTGGTTAATCCTACATGATCCAAAGAGAATATGGCAAGATATTGGTTTGACAGTTGGCTGTTTAAAACTGAAAGGGAATATCCATGCCTAGTTTTTGCATATTTTTCATGACAATGTCCATATTCTTTTATAACATTTCAATTGTCTTAATTATACAATACTAGAACAGCACCTATCAGTCATAATTTTAATCATATGGAAGTCACAGGGGTATAGATTAAAAAATTTGATGAAAAATTATTTAAGGTTTTGAAAAATGCTATGAAATTTTCTCAGAGAGAAAAATTACACCTATAGTTAGTCCTTTAACATATTAGTAGTTATATATGACTAGTGTCATGTCTGATATATTCTACACCACTGCCTTGAATTATTAAACATATTTTATAAGATTATAAGCAAAAGGTCTGGGCTCTGTTGTTCCAATTCAATATTTCTAGAAAAAAATTTCAACCAGAAATAGACAAGCAAACAATTACTAGAAAATGAATTCTCAGTGGAAAAAATGAGACTTCACTCCAGGCCTACAGTGAACATTTGCCTGTAACCATAAAATTCGTGCCCAGGGTTTTGTGTGTTTAGGTTCATGAACAGTCTTGTAAGTAAAACTTCCTATTCTAAGGCCAGACAGAAGCAGCAGAGATGAAAACTACTTGATGCCATTGAAATTCACAAACTTATTTTATCCACCCTTGCCTTTACCTCCAAAACATATGTATTTGCTTTTCAAATTTTTCTGAGCAAAATATTTACAGTGTAAAAATCTCAGTAAATCAGATTTGGATGCTTTTACTCGTATTTCTCCTTTGTTCACCATGTGACCAGGATCTCTCTCTCTCTCTCTCTCTGTCTTTCCTTTCCATCTCTCTCTTCCTCCTTTCATTGTCTCCCCACCTCCTCCTCACTCCACGTGAAATAAAACCAAAGCACCTGAACATGGTATTCTGTATATCCAGGCTTTAATACAGGACACTTTTCTCCTCCATCTTATCTGATCAATTCCTATTTTCCTTTAGGTGTCACCTTTGACCAGCCTTCATCTGGGAAGTCTTACGTGTGCCTTCCCAGGGCTTTGCCTCCCAGTCCCATCCCCGGTGCAGGCAGGAGCTCTTAGGTACTCCCGTTGCACTGACAGTGCTTGCCGAGGTGACCCACCAGAAGACCATCAGCTCCATGACATCTAGGCCTATGGCTGCCTTGCTTACAGTTGTGTAGCCTGGCATTTAGTAGGAGCTCGATTAATAATAGAGAATAAAAGAAACCAAGAAAAGAGGGAATGAAAGGACAATGCCATTTTGTAGAAAAGAATTTTGAGAACTCTCTCGAGTTCATCTTCAGATGGAGCGCAGCTACCTGCCAGGAGGGCTACAGTAGAAGTAGGTAAGAGGTCAGTACCCTAGATGGGAATAGATCCTCCTGTTAGCGGTGAAGCAGTGCACCAAGTCACAGGCTTCTTATTTGTAAAACCAGTTGCTTCCATGCATGCTGAAAGTCTGAGAATAGATGTGGCTCCTTCTTAAAGTGGATTTGTATTGATGTACAATATACAATATACTTGACCTCAGGGCCCCCTTCCCAACCATGAGGCTGGCCATTTGTCCTGGTTTTCCCCCTTACCCCTTTGTTCCTGGTCATCTTCACGCTGTGGGCTAGGGAACTAGATTGCTTATATGTACCATAAAATCTACTTCAAATTTTCCTGAGTTGAAATCTTTACCCTTCTCTACAAATTGACTGAGGTATCATGATTCAGAGGATTACCACCTATTTAGGAGCCAAAAAAGCCTGTTCAAATCTTGGCTCCACCTGGTATTAACCTTGGACAAGGTTGTAATGTGACCTTGGACAAGTCACTTCTCTGAATTTGACTTTCCTAAGTACCGTGAGGTCACAAAGTAATACAAATTGACAACAGGGTCATGGACACTAAGTTGTCTGTTGAGAGTGATGCTGAGTTTCCTTTATCATGAGGAGCAGATCATAATACATAGGAGGCTTTCTTTAATTCTGAAATTATGAAATGGGATCTGGAATGGGAGTGTCTGCATAAAGAGATATTCCTAAGTGCCCTTTCTTGTTTTGAGCACTTCTGGAAAAGGCCCCCCACTTCATTGTTTGCTACTCTAAAAATTTATCCAGATTTTTAAAATACCTTGAGTCCCGAATGTTTAGATTTAGATTATATTTATATTATGGTTGAGTACCATTCTTTCATTGCCTAGATATGTGAATACTATTTTTGTGTGCAAGTAAGCTTAAAAATTGACTGTCTAAATATTTAACCAGAGTTATTTTAAAAGAATTTCATTATTTATCTTCTTTTTGATTTATATTATCACATTCTGCGCCTGTAGTTATGGTTTATCATAAGCAGCCCATCTGCTACAACAGCCAAATTGGAACATTCATATAAGATGAGTTCAGATATCATAAACATGACAAGAGATGGATTACATTTAGTCTTTCTCCATGTTTAACCAATTTAATTTGTTTCCTATGCAGAAGAGGCTCTAAATTTACTTAATATATGTTAGCACTTAGGAACATAGTTAGAAACAAGGCGAAGGTCTTAACCTATTCGTAAATAAATGAGAAGATTCCTGTCGGAGTGAAAGAGAGAGAGAGAATTTATGTCAAACAATCAGGAATTTAATACATAGTGGTCTTTTAGGATGTCCAGTTTGTGTACATACTCTTAAGGCATGATTACGAATAACTTCACTTCCTATAAACAATGTGACTGGAGAAATTACTCACAGATACAACAAAAAGGGGAAGAAAGGTAAGACGTTTTAACTAAAGCCAATAAGTGAATTACTTTCCCTGAAAAGGTTAAAAATGGCAGATTTATTTTTTGTTGCCATAATATTTGTCTTTGTTGGGTCAGCCATCTGAGGTATTCTCCAGAAGATGCAGGGCTCATTGAGACGTCACCACATGACCCCAGGTTCAAAGTTAGAGCAGAGTCCCGAAGGATTCTTTTCCTCTGTTGTTTGGAGACTCAAGGAGCCTTAACTGAAGGCTGAGTCTGTTGGTTGAATGAAAGTATTGATACCGCTGTAGGGAAAACTTTCAATGATTATACTGGATTTCCCCCTGTCCCAGGTAAAGGTCAAGTAGAGGACGTTTTGGTGCAAGCAAAAGAGTCATTCATTTTTCAGTCTTTAGGTAAAGGACTTATGTCATATTATTAGTGAAAACGTGATTAACTGTTAAAGCAACATAGGTCTTAATGATCTATAAAGCCATTTTTCTCAAAGTTATGGCTTCATTGCTCTGCAGTACTAAATATATGTTGTTCTAGGATCATGCAAGTCATGAATACTAAAAATAAAAACAAACATATTTCTTTGATGATGATTTATTACCAAACAATTTGGAGCTAATACATTCACATTATAGGATGCAAATACAAATGTGACATAACTGAGTGGGCCTTTAAGATGAAGTGTCATTACTTTTGGAAATATGGGCAGTGCCTCAACTCCATCACAGCCTTTGTAACATAATGTTTTGAGAGTCTGTGACTGATGTTTCAACTTGCAGCAGTTTGGTTCTTAAATTCCATACTTAACAGGAGAATGGCTTCATTCAGCCTCACTGATGACCTAAAAACCCATATGTGGGGATATAATATGCCATTGCGAATTAGCAGTAAAGTTGGTAAAATAAGACTGGGTGACTCCTTTTGGGTAACACACTGAGCTCACAGTGAACACAAAGGCAGAACCATGGTTGTAGCAGATCTAGCAAAAAAATGGTACCACAAACCTGAATCCATAAATGTTCCTCTCGGGTTACACGGAAATATACCAATGTTAACATCCTGGTTATACATTGTGGTTATTTTTTCTTATCAGGACAAAACTCTCTAGTTGCCCAAGAAAGCTATACAGAAGGCGAGCCTATGTGTGTGAAGTTGACCTTGTTTCCTTTATGCCTCCACCTCTTCTCTTTCGAAGTCCACCAGTTTTTATTATTTTCTTATTTCCCTCATTCTTTCTTCTGTTTATTTTCTCCACTCTTTTCTTTTTGTTCATTTTTTTCCCTTTCCCTTTTCTCATTTCATCCTGTTCCCTGCTTTCTGAAACTAAGTGGATGATACACTGATATTTGTATATTAATAGTGATGTTCTTGGCACTGTCAAGGACTTGCTTAAAAGAAAGGTTTTCTGGCATCAAGGGAAAACTATGTTCCTTAACACAGTGAATATGTGATCTCTTTCAATGCATGTATTGGTAATGCTGATTTTATTATAGGAATCTATTACCGGATCCATTATTTTCTCAGCAATGTTTTCTATTGGCACAATATGAATAATAAGATAGTTAAAATAATATTTGTGCAAGTTCTTAAAAAAAATAACACATAGACTTGAGGACAAAAGGAAGCAAATGATGGAGCAAAGTGTACATTCTATGAGCGCTGCAGACTGCTGTACAGGTTGGATTGCCCCAGTGTGCGTCTAATTTATGTAGCTGATAACCCAAGTTAACAGAGACCCTGGCACTATTATAGAGGTAATATTTTCTCAAGGATGTACAGTCTTAAACAACTTCTTCCTGTATTAGGTTCATACATGCCTTTCTTTAACATAAAGCAGCTATGTCTGTTCTCTTGTTCCATTTCATTTTCTTGGAAAAATAAATTTATTGCAGACCAGCTGAATGGAAATTCTGCTTACTGTTTATGACTGAAGTTGCTCTCCCCCTCTCCTGTATTACCCAGGGAATTAGTTCAATATAGAGTCTTATTCCACACCCTTTTCTTTATTTTTCCCCTCTCCATCCTTCTTTTCAGGGTCTTGTTTCAAAATCTCTATTGCCACAGAGCAGCTGGCAGCATTTAACAACCACCTGCACAAGTAGTTCTGTTTCCAATGGAAGAAAATTTAGCTTACATAAGGCAAAAAATTGTAAGGTGTTGGCTTTTCCATTTTTATTTGTATTTGTGTACATTTTTGTACTCATTGATGAATGTTCTGCTAAGTGAAACTTAACTCCTTGGTAAAGAATGAGAAACAGTGTAGTGCAGCACTCATTTGTTTCAGTAAGGTTTGGTTAAATTGAAACTCTGTCAGGAAGGCGAGAGGTTGATCAGAGCCAGGAAGAGACTCTTAAAATCTGTAACTTCTTTGAAGGGTGAGAAGGCACCCTCTTGAATTGGAAACTTCTACCATGATTTTCCAGGTAACAGTCCGTTCTGAAGACTGTAACAAGCATCATGATGTGTGCTGGTTCCCATGAAAGGCATTGTAGAGTCAGACTTTTCATACCTAACAGTAAATAAATTATCTTCCTATTGCTTGGGAATAAGTTTAAATCTCTAAGTTTTTATTAAATTGTTCACATAACTACACGCCAAATATTGATCGTAACTGCACTAGCAGTGACTAATGTGTCAAGTGACTAATGTGTCAGTGACTAATGTTTCAAGTAGTGACTTTCCTTAAATCAAGGTAGCTATTCTGTAAATGAAACTCCAACCTAAAAGCTGGCCATCTACAAATAATATCTGATGACTAACTTATGTAAAGCCAACTGCAGCTCATAAATCATTCTTGCTTACCTCTCGCATTTAATCCTCAATCGCCATTTTTCCCCCTATGTCGAGGAACTGAGTCAGAAGAAGGCTCTGTGACTTAGTCAAGGTCACTCAGCTAGGAAATGGAAGCTCATCTTGCTTCTAGCATAGCCCTCTTTCAAGGAGAAAGCTTCATCAGTTAATATTGCTTTATTAAGGTTTCAAAGTTATTAAAAGCCAAGGACTAGTAATGCAATTATTCTATCCAGGAATATGAACCATGTAAATACTATCCAGGAATCTGAAGCATGTATACATGCTTCATTGTTCATGATTCATGGGCGGGCGAAAGTAGGTCTACAGTTATAATACAAATAAACAATACAGTAATTAATAAACAATAATACAGGAATATATTGTGTTTTGCATACTCACAACTGTAAACCAATTTTTGTCCACACCCGTGTAAATGTGTGATTTCTTTTGAATGCAGTTCTAAGATGGAAAAGGTCCTAGAAAAAAATTGGTAATTCTCATAGCTTGATACAGTAACAAACCAAAATGTATGACCAAAGTCACCCACTAGTTAACAGCAGTACTGAGACCAGAACCAAATTAAAGTCCTTCCTTCCTTCCCGCCTGCCTTTTTTTTCCTCTTCCTATTCCTTTATTCAGTTCTCTCTCCCTTCTTTCCTCCCCTTTTCCTCAAATATTTGAGCCCATATTTTGAACCAGTTACTACTCAGCAAAACTAGGTATTGGAGGTAAACCATACTGAGCCACACTTCTTCCCTGATCTCAGGAGGTCTAATGAAAGACAAGGTCAACTGAAAAGGCACAGGTACCAGATACCACATATGAAGGATAATAGGGAGGGATATGCAATTAAGTCTACAGGGAGTCAGAAAATGTGTCCTTAAGAGACTATATCTAAACCAACACCTGAAGGATAATTAAACTTTATTCCAATGAAGGGAAGTTGCATAGTAGCAGAAAAGAATATTCGGCTATCAGCCCAGAGGCAAGAGAAAGTGTTGGGGGGAGTTCATGAACTACAGAAATTCAGTGTGAGTGTGGGAGGAGAGAGGTGAGAAAAGAGACAGAGTTTAATGCTCTTTAAAGGTAAACTAGGCTCCATTGGGAGCTATGAAGTTTACAAGATAATACTCTTTAATTACAATAGAATTATCTAGGGCAGTGAATGACAAAGTGATGACACCCAAAACAAAGGATATAGATTGTGAATGTCTCTTGGAGTTCAGGGGAGAAAGAAGTCCTGTGTGTCACAATAAGCAAAGAAGGTTTCAAGGAAGATTTTGAAAGACAAGTAGCAGCATATCTATAGATCACTACCTTCTTGCAGTCCTTTTATCCATGAACAGATAATCATTACTGACTGTCTCTGTCTATCCCCTCAATTTCCATTCAGTCTTTGTTTTACTGCAGCCTCCATTTTGTCCACAACAGTTGAAAAGTCAGTTGTAACTCCCAATGGCCAAACCTAGTGGGTTTTTTAGTCCTTGGTCCACTATAATGTTCTCAGGACAATTTTCTTCTTCTTAGACCTTATTCCTCCTCTAGTTTCTGGACCTCCACTCACTTGGGAGATACCCTGTAATTCTGTCTTTTTCTCTGGGTTCTTCTTATCTTCCCCTGCATAGACTTCAAATTTTGGTGTTTCCCAGGGCCCAGAGCTGAGCCCTCCTTTCTTCCTGTACTCTCTGACTTTCTTGGGTGATATCTACCTAAAGATACCCTCCATTTATTGATTACGTACTCCCAAATCGTTATCTTAGGCTCTAAACCCACAATTTCACCCTCTTGCTGAACACGTCTACCTGAATATCTTATTGCACTTCCAATGAAGTGAAATCCCTCCTCTCACCCCCGTTATTCCCATTGCAGTTAATGGTTTCATTATCTGCTTTGTTTCTCAAGCTACAACTTGAAAATCTCCCTTGACTTTTTGCATTCCTTTTCTCTTCACCCATGTCTAATGATTTGCCAAATTTAATATTCTATACCCCAGAGATATTTCTTGATTTTGCCTGATTTTCTCAAATCACCCTGCCTTTCTATTAATTCAGAGCCTCACCATCTATTGCCAAGAATGCTCTAAATGGTCTCTCTTGCATTCAAAAGCATCCCTTCTGAACATCAAACCTGAGATAATCTTTTATTTGTTTAAGGCACTACTCTGGCTCCCTATTGTCCACAGCCATAGTTTTAAACTATGTTCTGAGTCCCATCCCTTAAAGACACCTCACAGTTTAGCTATGGGGGAACAGAAAGCCAAGAGGGTCTGCCTCCGAACACCCTGCCTCCTTCTCAGTCAATTCAATATCACTTTTCAGTTGTTTGCTATGTCTGGATTTTCATAAGATTATTCTTGGGTGGTGGTGGGGAACTGCTGCTAAAAACTTTTGAAAATCCAGTTAGAAAATCCAGTTAGAAAGCCATACCTTTAACCTGATATATGTGGCCCCTGGCAATTTAATTTGAAACTCTGTGTAGCTTCACCCTTCTCTGCCCTTTGCCCTAATCCCCATCCACTCAGAGTTCTCCTGAACACACCATACCCCGTCACCCCTCCATGTTTTTATTTATGTTGATTTTCCCATGTGCCAGTCCCCTGTGTTTGCTCTCCATGCTCTCTGCCTTCTCTACCTGGAAAATTTCTGATGATTCAACTCAAATCTTGCTCTCACAACACTCCCAGAGAGAAGAACCTACAGAAAGACCTTGTTCATATTTTTTTTCTACAATCCTTAGCACATCACTTCCCTCCACCTCCATATTGCTTTCCTCTTGGCCTCCCCAGTGGCAGCGGCCTTACTTATATTTGCACCCCAGTGTCTGCGGGGCAGGAAGTGCTGCTCAGTTCATGTGAACACTGGCCACCCCTCCTTCTGCTGCTGTTGCTACAATGGCAAAGCCAAAGGACAATTTTGAGAAAAAGAGTGAAGTATCGAGAATGGTATTTTAGGTGTTTAGGATGATCGGTTTTAAAGTTAAGTGCAGGATGGATAAGAAGCGGGGAACATCTGGAGTCATGGAGATAGGGCTCTAACAGAGATTCTAGGGATAGTAAGGTACAAGTTAGACTAAACTCTAAAGATCCATCACCAAACTGGTGGGATGAGAGAATATGTATTAGAGGAGAAAGGTGGAAGACTAAGGTATGTTTGTTTTCTTCAGAAAGCCTAACTATGGCCATGAACACTTTTGTCTATTGTCCTGCAGTATACAGTCACTCCATCAAGTGCAAATAAGCTATTTGGTTCTACCAGCCCTCTCCGTCCCCATCACATAGCTGGCGTTTCAACAGCACTTTTAACAATGCACCCTTGTTACTATGTGCCAGACAATGTGCTGTACACTTTACTCTTGCTACCTCGTGAGAGATAGTGGGATGAGTGCTATCGGTACCTTCACTTTAGATATGAGGACAGTGAGGCTCAGAGAGCTTAATTAGCTTGAGTGAAGAGCCTCAGAGCCTGACCTCCATTTCATTCTCTGCTCAATCTCAAAAGCTGTGTTTAGCCAATTGTGTTTCAGATCTAATAGCAGAATACTCA